>JANHFJ010004382.1:341142-353037 GCA_032468195.1 Cerberus rynchops | reverse complement strand
TGTATAAATTCAAACAAACAAACAAACAAACAAACAAACAAACAACCAAACAAACAAACAAACAAACAAATAAATAAATAAATAAATAAATAAATAAATCCAAGTTGCTTCTCTCTGGAACAGAGAACTTTAAAGATAGTTATTTGTCTTACTCCCTGTTGAGTAAATATTCATTTGACCTGAATCTTTTTTTTTTAAAAAAAAAAGACAACTTTGGTTAACAATGCTTATTCTGGCTGTTGTTGATGTGTTAGAAACACCCACTGAAGATGTAGTTAGAAGCTATAGAAGTGTAGTTGCCACAAACAAACTGAATATCACCCAGCTCTCTAGACTCTGAGTGCTACTTCAGAGATGCTTTAGAAAACGGTTGTAGAAGTAAAGTATCTCTTCAGATCTGTGCATAGCAATGGTACCTATTTTGTGTTTGTGTGTGTGGGCATGCTTGCTTGGTCACAGATGTGTGCATTTGTGTGTGTATGTACAGTTTTAAACTCCCTTTATATCCCGTGTGTGTGTGTGTGTGTGTGTGTATGTATGTGTTACCCATGCTGTTTTTCAGTTAGTTTTCACAGAGAAGTGTTTAAAGTAGTTCTTTCATCTGACTCATCCAAGTGATAAATTTAGGGAAACCTTGCCAAAGTTTGATTGAGTTGTAGTTGAATAAGTCTATTTTGTATTAGTGCACCACAGTGAAATTATCCATTGCAAAAGGAAAAAAAAAATACATATTCATTGCTACTTTCCTTGTGCTGTGCATTTTTAAAATATTAAAAAAAAACAAAAACATTTTAACTTAAAAATGGGGTAGGGAAACAGATTTGTTAATGGAAGGAAAGTGTAAATACACCATTAATATTTTAAGCTGTTTTAATGTTTTACTCTGTGCTCTCTCTCTGTGTGTGTGCTTACAATTTCATGGAGAGCTGTAGATATTTGTGATATATTATTTCTTCCTATGAACTATTTTTTTTTTTTAAAAAGAACAAGGACAAAAGAAAATCCTATTGTTCTATTTGTCTCTAAAATGCAAATTGTTTTTTTGAAACAAAACAAAATTAAATCAATTTAAAGTTAGGGAACATAAAATTTGTAATGAAAAGCCTCTCTGGGAAATAAATATGATTGGGGCTGATAATTGAAAATGCTTGGTGAAAGCTACCTACAGCTAAAATATCTTTCCTGCTGTTGGGATAGCTAAGCGAGAATAGAAAAAAACAACACTTTAAAACACAACTACAGTATATATATGGAAAGAAATGTGAATAGAATTTAATTGAATTAACCACGAGTAAAAAGAAAAAAAAAATCAGGCTTAAAAAACTTCAATGAATTAAGATTTAAAACCTCAGTGAATTAAGAAGCTGAACAGATGTAAAATTGTCCACTAATTTTTCCTTTGATTTCAATGGGAGTACTTTTGTTCCCAACTTCACTGAAAAAGCTTTAAGCAGCAGTGAATGGCATATTTTAGCATCAGGTCTGTCTGCTTCTTTGCCCAAAGAAATTGACAGTAGGGAAAGATGAGATCTGATAGTATGTCTGTTGGGAAATATGCACCTAAATGATGTTTAAAAAGTAGCTGCACAAAAAAGGAAGTGTGCATTAATAATAAATAGTTTTTTTAAAAAAAAAAGCTTCTGAGAGTTAGACACAATGCCCTTTATATTAGCAAAGCTTACACATAAAACTATAACTCTTTAGGAAAATAGGTAAAGCATAATAAATATGGACATGAAGATAAGGAGAAGGAAGATGATGATGATGAGGAGGAGGAGGATTAACATTTTTAAACAAAGGCACATCAACTCGATTCCTAGTTGGAATGTTGGATGCTCTGTGTAGTTCAGGTTGTCAGAATAGAATGTGAAATTAGAAAAAGTGTGACGACAATGGAGAGGGTCTTGGAGGCAAAAATCATATAAAAATTCTCAAAGGAACCGAGCATATTTCCTTGAGATGGCTAAAAGAAACACGATAACATTCCTTAAATATTTGATGAGATGAAAGAGAAAAGAGTGGGCAGATTTATCCTTCCTAGTTGCCAAGTACAGTAAAAAACCAATGTATTTAAACTTTCCAGAGGGATTTCCTAACTTGTAATAAAATGGGATTTGCTGACCAGAAGAGCCCTTAAGAAGTAGGACATGTTGCCTCTTGCAATCTTGGTGTCCCTTCACTGAAAGTTTAAAAGGAAGGCTTAGGCAACCGTTCGGTTGAGATATTAAGAGAATCCCTATGGTTTCTGGCAGAAGGTTGAGCTAGAAGAAACCTCCAAGACCTTCCCAACCTAAAATTCATGCACCCATCTATGTTACTTTATTGGCAACAATATGGAAATGAATAGTTACTACTTTTTTCTGATATGGTAGTGATGATCATGATAATCATGGCTGTATTTCTCAACCTAGTGCATAGCCTTAGCTTTTCCTGGCAGTCTGTTTATTCAAAGATGGCATAAAACAAGTCAATCTGCTTATTTTTTATTTTTTTTCAAAAGCCAGCTTAGATTGGCTAAGTGAAAGGGCACAATGCATAAGATCCTACAGTGAGATCACAGATCAGATTTTAACTGATCCAGGCAAGTCCTCTGAAAAAGAGTGTCTGGGACTGAGGACTTGTACAATAAAAATCCAGAACAAGCTGCCAGTTGGCCTTCTGTCAGCAGCTGGCAGTGTAATCTCGCACCTCCAAAATAGTTGCAGGTAGAAGCATTAGTGTTATGAACATGAGACGAGAGAAAGGAAAATAATATTTATACAGATATTCATTGTGGGTCACTGGATATAGGAAAAGAGGGTCTGGGAAAATAACATGGTGGGATGTTTATCACTGCCAATGTTGTCAACAGCTATCCAGCAGAAGCAAATGTTTAATTGCACAGCTGGTCTTTTCAAACAAATCCATGAAAGAGTAGCTAGCTTTTATAAGGTCAGTTCCTTGCTGTCAAAAAGAGATGAAATTTGTCAGCTTCCCACTAAACAAAATAAAAGTTCCAAATATTTTCATTCTCTTGAAATGACCAGAAGACAGAACTCAGGATGGACCAGACAGATGAAAAAAAAAATAATAATAATGGCCACAATTATAGAGGAAGTTGTTTAATGAGGGTGAAGGTTTGTTCTCCAAGCTTGTGGACTGTATTCCAAATGCTTCATTACCAGTCTAAGTAATGTCTTCAACAGAGTTTATAGGATGTTGGCATCAGTGTACTTCTGTTTATAAGGGCTTCAGGTGTGCCAATGATTTTCATGTTGATCAAATCAAATTGATGCAGTTTGGTGTTGGTGAGGGTAGAAATTAATTGCTTATTGAAGCCTGGCACTCCACAAGCAATTCCATCAACAGAGAAATTGATCTACAACCAAGCCTACGAACCCCTCAGAATTCAAATCAACTGCACAGCCCACTAGAGACAGCACTGACCCTCAACCAACCCGTGCAACCCCCTCCCAATGACTTTGACCTGTTGTAATCTCCTTATCACAAGACCCATCACAAGACTCTGATGACTTACACCTGACCCATCACAAGAACTGCAGTTGTCACACCCATACTGAAGCTCTTATAAACAGAAGAACCCTGACACTCTCTAAACTGCTGAAGGTGCTACTTAGCCTGATATTGAAACATTCAGAAAGCAACCCACAAGCTTGGAGAATGAACCTTCACCCTCGTCCTACACCCAAGCAGCAGGTATTTGCCACTATTGGAAGTTGCTCAATGCTGAAGAATAATGATCTATGGAGCTCAATGTTGATAGTTAAATATCTCCCAGGGTTTCTGGCAGAGGTTCTTTCTAATCCTAGGGGAAGTTACTAAAGATTCACTTTGCATCTACCAAGCAAATATTGTAGTTTTCCACTAACTAGTTTTACTAGCTAGCTTATAAAAAGATGTGTTGAGCTTCTACTCTTCAATGGAATGGATGATGGAACTTCAAACTCTTTTAATAGGCAATACTGGAATTACTTCATTATTAGAGTTTAAATTACAGTTGATTGGTAATTTTTCATCAACTTGCTCAGATCTTTTATTTTATCCTAAGCAATCTTAGGATGGTTTTACCATAATTCCACTGTTTACTTGCTAACAAGAACTGGGCTAAATTTTCAAATTTGCAAAAGTTCAGATTTTGGCTTTGTGTTTATGTATGGAATAAAAAATAGTGCAGAAAAAACATTAAGAGAAGACTGTCAAATCTTATGTACATCTTTGGTACTGTAAGATGACCTATTGGAGTCCATATTTAATACTGATTTTTTTTTCTGTAGCTAGTTTCAACTTCATTGTAAACCAGACTTGTCCAACAATCTTTGTACTTTATCAATCATGTAGAACATATGTGTACAAATCTTAGATTTTCAAGTTAATTTACCCATATTACTTGAACTTATGTCAGATTGGAACACCAATTTTGTATTTCATCAGTTATGTGATAAAATCTGAAGCTCAGAAAAAAAAATCCATATTCATATCAATTGCAGTGTAAAATATGTTCAAAAACCCAAAGATTAGTAAGAATCTTCTTAGAAAGCTATATTTTGAACTATATATAAATGCAAATGTGTGTGTGTGTGTGTTCAGATTAATGTAGAAATGAAAAGAAGTGATGCTCTGAATAAACATTCAAAAGGAACAATAATGAAAATAAAATTTCTTTATATGCAGCTTTTTCTCTGATTCTGATACAGCTTTATTTCTCACAAAGGATGACTGTTTGAAATTGCTCACTTCAAAGTTTATTTTGGTCAAAGACCAGTATACAACAGAATATAAACCAAAGCAAACTATTATTTAAAAATAGAACAGAAAAGTAGATAAGAACGAGATATGAAACAAAAGCTGAAAGGGTAGAACAGAATATTGTTAGCAATATAAACTGTGTCTCTAAAACATTTGTGCTGTGAAACATAATGAGATTTGTTAACAGCAGTGATTTAAAACTAAATCGAAGACATAAGTAGGCAAAAAGAATATTCTACTGTATCTATGCATATTCCTATTCAAAATTATTCAGAGGTATTCTTCAGTTGTGTGAAATTAAGAAATGTAGGGGCTAGTCAGCTTGGATCTTAATCTGTTATTTGGCAGCATAACAAAATTTGGTAGCAATTTACAAGGAGTTAGAGTCATAAGAGCCTCGGTGGCACAGTGGTTAGAGTGCAGTACTGCAGGCTACTTCTGCTGACTGCCGGCTGCCTGCAATTTAGCAGTTCAAATCCCACCAGCCTCAAGTTTGACTCAGCCTTCCATCCTTCCAAAGTGGGGTAAAATGAGGACCCAAACTGTTGGGGGCAAGAGGCTGACTCTGTAAAACCACTTAGAGAGGGCTGGAAAGCACTATAAAGTGATCTGAAAGAAAAGTTGATCTGAAAAGAAAACACTCCTATAAAGCACTACAATAAAATGTTGCAATAGATGTTACAGCATCTGTTTTAAAGTCTTGTTTATTTATTATTTAGTCATTCATTCAACTGGTGCACTATCCCAAGGTATACAAAGGCCCTTTTAAGTGTGGCTACCACTTGCTCTTCAAGCAGGAGGATCCCCAGAATGTCTTGCTAGATAATTTTGTGAGCTGTCCTGTGCCATGCTTTCACAGGAGTGGACTGTGAAGTTAAAAGCTTAATTTTAATGATACAAGCATCTTATATTTTCTCGCTCTCAATCACACAAACCTTGTGTGTCTAGAAACCTTTCTTGACACTGGCCAATTAATAAAAGGAGACAGGAAATAGGGAAGAACTCTCTAAAATGATATTCAATAGAAGTGGAAGATGGGATATCAAACTCCTTTCTTCATGTATCTTTTTATAGGCAATACTGGATTACTTGATTGACGGAGTTTAAATTATAGTTTTTCATCCATCTGCCAGGTTGAATAAGCAGCCTTAGGATGTTTTTACCCATATCACAATTCCAGGAGGTAAACAAAACATATTGGAATGATAGATTCAATAATTCTCTATTTCTTTACAGTCTAGTTCATTTTGGAATGTTTTTCAACATACTGTATGCACAATCATATTCATTTTTAATAATTGCATTTTTTTCATTCTTCAGTGTCCGGCCATTAACTTATCCTGCAATACAAACTTTCCAATAAAACTTCTTGCTTGCTATTGTCAAATCTGAGTTATACCACAGTATCAGTTTCCCATCCAAGGCAGAATCAAAATGTAATCTGTTATTATTATTATTATTTTTTAATAACCTAGTAGTCTTCAAAGCAGGAAATGAAGGTTCCAGAACAAGTGATAACCCAGTGAACAAAAAATAGTGGAAACTCATGCTTTCTTAAAAAACACTACACAAATTCAATCTGGATCAAATGAAGCAAGTTTTTGGCATTTGGCAAGAAGGGATTTATGACAAAATAAAATGTTGTTCCATTTTCAAGATTCAGTACAGAAACAAGTCATCAAAGCAATTCCGATTTTTAATTTTGCAGAAACAAATAAAAAACTGTCTTCAAAAAAATATCTTTGAAGAAATTATTATACCTGTCCATTGAGTTCATGATTGGGCACCATAACAACCTGGTTTGGAAATAGCACCTTGAAAGACAGACAAATACTACAGAGGGTGATACGACCAGCTGAGCGCATCATCCGCACCAAACTCCCCGAGCTACACTCCTTCTACAACAAATGTTGCCAGACTAAAGCTATAAAAATAGTTAAAGACCCCAGCCACCCCAACAATAGTCTGTTTACCACGATGCGGTTGGGAAAACGTTTTTGCTCCCTGAAAGCCAACACAGAAAGAATGAGGAAAAGATTCTTTCCACAGGCAATACGGAAACTAAATCAGACACCACAAGAACAATAAGGATTAAAATAGGAACTACAATTGTTTACATATACACGAAATACCCATCTTCTCAACTACCTCCCTTCTTCAACTTATTCCTAACCTACCCTCCCATTCTGCCCTAACTTACCTGTGGTCATGAATGGTTGCGTAAGCATTTCACTGCATATCGTACCATGTATGACTGTGCATGTGACCAATAAAATTTGAATTTGAAATTTGAAATCTTGTGGACTGAAATCAAAGTTTTGATCAATGAGTTAATGAAAACAGATTTATTTGGACTTTGGTTGAATCAATATACAATTTTCTAACAACTGGGTGGGGGGGGAGCTTTCATTGTTTCATGGGGATTACAAAATTAATTTTGAAATGTAATGTATCAGATAATCTGCAGGGTTATGTCTCTCCTTCCTCTTTGAAAATAGGATATTCTGAGGGGAACTAGATTGTTTTGCAACAGATACTGTGCTCTGACATACTGTTTTATAGAATTTTCTTTGACATAAACACAGTAAATTTTGAACAGATGGCTTAAGGACAGAGGGACATAAACATTGATTTGACACTCATTCATGTTGGATATGGAACTGCTGGCAAACTCATGCTGGAAGCTAATCCTCATTCTGAATGTTCTCCTTTGTTTCCATTGAGAAGATGGCTATAGTAAGAAATCTCCTTCTGAGCTGCAAAATAAGCATTCTACACACTCTGTGTGTAAGTCTGTAGAAGCGCTAGGGCTCCCAAAGATAACTTATTATCTCTTAAACTGGTTATGTTTCTTTCAGTGTTATGTGGAACTCTGTGTCAGAAAATCAAGTAGACAACATGGGATACTGAATTGTCTGCAAGGAATTGGAGAGTGTCTACCATTAACCATTCCTATAAACTGTAAAACCTGCAAGGGTAATACAAGGACTATTGTTCAATCTGTAAAACTAACAAATCTGACAATATAGAAGCTTCATGCTTTTAAATAGTGTCAATATAACCCAAAGGAAATGCCGTGGCTCAGTGACTAAGACTCTGAGCTTGTCGATCAGAAAGGTCAGCAGTTCAGAGGTTCGAATCCCTAGTGCCACGCAATGGAGAGAGCTCCCATTACTTGTCCCAGTTTCTGCCAACCTAGCAGTTCAAAAGCATGTAAAAATGCAAGTAGAAAAATGGGAAGGTAAAAGTGTTCCCTGCGCCTTCGGCATTTAGTCATGGAATCGCCATCAGACATTCGGCTTTATAACCCAAAATGCTTGGAACACTACTAAGTATTCATCTCTGGAAGAATGTGATGTTGCAGTAGTAGGTAACCAAATTCTGTCGCCACTTTCGTACTTTCAGACACCTATTGAAAATATTTTGCAGCACTCCTTGAAATTTTATTAAATTGGATGGATTTTGATGACAATGGTTTTAATGATAAGGACCCACACTTCTACACCCAGGCAAGTAAGGTATTGTACATGACCAAGAATAACATTGGAAGGTTATATAACTTCTTTCATTCTCAGGGGCAATTGAAAAGAAAATGAAATATATGAAAACTCCTGATGACCTGTTTTCAGCCTAAATAACTCTATCAGATACATACTGTGAAGCTTTGATCTTAGCTGTATAACAAAACTCTCTTGTGCTTTTTTATTTTATTATCCTTTGATAGTCTGTTAAGTCTCCCCATGGCCTTTGAGAAGTGTAACCATAAGATGTGATTGAGATACTTTTAAGACAATAATACTTAATCAAAATTTCCCATTCCATTTTGATGTTTGCTTGTGGATGATAAAACATGTGTGATTGGGTTGGAGAGCATTTTGACAATTCTCCATATACACGGGAGGATCATGGCCCATCTTGAAATCATTTTCTGATGCTGATCATGGCAACAGTTATTCCCCACATGGATGCTATCCCACAAACAGCATGAGAAACCTCGGTGATATTAGTAAGGGTGAAATGAATTGATACCTGTAATCTCAAGAAAATCTCCAAATAATGATAGTTGCTATCAACGGCTCTATAAATCTTTGCAAAGGTTTAAAACAAAGCAAAGCACAACAAAACAAAACTTGACAGAGAAAAATCCAGTATCCTCAACATTATAGTCTGGTTTAGGGATAGGGAAATTCTTAAATGTATACTCTTAGCATCCATTTTGTACTCTCAACAGGATACTGGGAAAATTTGGTGTCAATTTTATTTTTATTTTTTTGCTCTCTCTGTATGTGTCCAGCCCTCTCTATTACATACCTCTACTTCTGTCATATCAAAGCATTTTGTAACTACAGTGGAACCCCGGTCAAAACCGTAACTCATTTCAGAACTTCAGTCAGCACCCAATTTGGTAGTGACCAGAAGCAAGACCAACTGCACATGAATACACACACACACAAACACACACAAAGGCATGGAAGGCAAAATCGGAGCAGAAGCAAAAATCAGCCGTGCTGTGTTTAATCACCACCCAAGTTTTTGTTTGTGACCAGATGCAAACAGTTTGCAAAATTTTGGGTCAATTTGGTCTTGGTGAGAGCTGTTTGTGTCCAGAGATTCCACTGTACATTAAAATTCTCAATCTGATATTTCAGAAAATCAGCTCTTACCAGAAATCACATGAACTTCTCCCAGTTCAAAACTTCTTAGGCCTGTTTTCCAAATTGTCAGGCTATCTCTTTCTAGATACCTATTCAATCTATTGTGGCCCAAGAATACAGAAAAATCCTGTCTAATTTATTTGGTCATGTCTAATTGGAGAATTTGCCAACATTTTTTTTTTAATTAATGAGGGAAAGATGAGAAAGAGACAGAAAAAAAAGAGAGAGAGCGAGAGAGAAAAAACCTCAAGGACCATAAATTCTACTGGATTTGAAAAGATTGGGGAGGCAAGCAGGAATTCATGGCATCAAATATCTGTGCTTTGCTATCAAATGTAAACAGCATGATCCTCAGACTCCATAGAGGCTGCAAAATTTATTCTGGAATGAACATATGTTTCTACATGGAAAACTATGTGGCTGATTTCTTCTATTTTCCATACACAGATACACATGAGCACAAACAAAACCCTGATAAATTCTGGGGATCTGCAGAAAGTAATCTACTTAGACAATGAAGAGACAGAAAATGAATCCAACTGGCAGCTTCTCTAGTCTAGCAAATCAGCCTGTGAGAAGAAATGTTTCAAATCATCCACTGTAAATGAAGGTTAGAAAGCCATCTTGCATTTTTCAAGATAAGTCTAAGAAACCTTCCTTAAAGTCACCGTGGTTCTTGCTTTTTGCCCAGGTCTGTGAGACTTGACAAGATAGTGCCTTACAGAAGTTAGCTGGACTACGGCATCTTTGTCCATTCCCCAAACTTCAGCCAATTGGATTGCCAGTTTGAATAATGGTACAATATTAGTGGGATAAATACATGAGCCAGCTAATACATGAGATGCAGTTTGATCTCTATGGCTCACATACTTTGCTATCCAAAAGAAGGGAAGGACCTGGTAGCTTAGGCATAATATGTGGGAACAGCTGTGCCCGGCATCTGGCTTCGGACTGCTGAACTCTGCCTTACGGCGGGTGCAAGAAATGAAGTTGCCAAAGCAGGAACCAGCAATTCCAAACCTCTTAGAGAGCACTATACATCAACACAGAGAAGCTTCATTTGTTCCCATCAAAAGATCTTAAAAGAACCTTGACATGTTCCAAAGGAGGAAAAAGCCCAGAATTAAAACCTTGAAATAGATCCACACAAAGATGGATGGATGGATGGATGGATGGATGGATGGATGGATGGATGGATGGGTGGATGGATAGATAGATGGAGTAGACATACATCTTTTTAGTGTAAAAAAGTATTTTTCCTGCAGTAAATAGACTTATTTAGCCATGTCTTGTGCTAAGCAAGGCTGATCCTGAATGAGGAATTACTATCTGGACAGCCAAGATTTTCAGCTGTGCCTGTGTGAAGCCTGACATCTGAGCCTTGAGCATTGGACACCTGCTGATCATTATGCCTCTATGATTTCACCCTTGCCCATTATCTTAATGCAGTTTGTTAATTTGGAAAAGATTGTGTTGAAATTTGAAATGGAATAAGATTAAAAATTAAAGAGTGCATAATAAAATGGGCTAAGAACATTCTAACATTATAATGGCTGTACAGATGGATCAATGGGAGACAATGTGATTGCAATGTGATTGAAATTCACATTTTCTTACAATTTGAAAGAAATATACTGTACGTATGCCCAATTAGAAAGCCCATGGATAATTGTATACATACACACACACTCAATGCACACTAATAGTGCACTTTGAGGCAACTATTTCCACAAAGGAAAAACATGGAAATTTCTCCACAATAGAGGACTGTGAAGATGGAATTTACACAAATGGCAAAATTGATTTGTTTGATGCAGGACAATACAATAAGTACTTTAATAAAAAATGAAATATTTTATGGACTTTTTGCTAAAAATGGACAAAAAGTGAATTGCTAATTATTTATTATTAATTTAATTTATATACCACCCCCTCTCCCAAAGGGACTCAGGGCGGTGTACAGCTATTAAAAAACATACAAGATAATTAAAACCAAATTAAAATAATTAGATTACGGCCAATTAATTCAAAAACAGTTAAAAAAATTAAAAATGCATTTAAACAAAACCCCATTACATTAGAAATCAATTAAATATAATTTAAAATTCAGTTTCAAATTAAATTAAATTCAACCCTAAGGTATCAGGCCAGGCCGGCTCGTTGAAATAGATGGGTTTTCAGGGTGCGTCGGAAAGCCTGGAGATCCATAATAGTATGCATCTCCGGGGGAAGTTCGTTCCACAGGGAGGGGGCCACCACAGAGAAGGCCCGAACAATCGGGGTTGTCAGACGACATCGTCCTGACGATGGAACCCCGAGGAGGCCAACCCTGTGGGAGTACACTGGTCCGTTGGAGGTTGACGGTGGCAACAGGCAGTCCCGTAAGTACCCAGGTGTCAGCCTCATTTTCAGTTTCATTTCTGCTTAGACTCTATCGGCTGCCATAGTAACGGGGGGAGGGGGATTTGGATAGTATTGGGAGGGGAAGAGTGCT
>JANHFJ010004382.1:273865-286312 GCA_032468195.1 Cerberus rynchops | reverse complement strand
AAGTAATACATTTGGATTTAAAAATCAAAAGTCCTGAAGCCCAATTTGTCCCGTTCTCATGGAATGACCCATGGAGCAGGAGACAAGCCTAAGCACTATCACTATTGCTATATAATCCAGTGTCCTTTTTGAAGGTGAATTGGATTAGGTTAAGTCAGTATTTCCTTGGATTCCAAGGTCTGCCTTTGGGAGTTGTATCTTCGAAACAAGATGGAATATAAAAATAAAATATAGATTATTGACTGCCCCTTTCTTTCTCAGGAACAAATCAGAATCAGACATATAGGAAAAATAGCATGCTTTTTCATCATTTTGTATATTGAATAGGGGTATATGAAGAATCCATTACTGTAGGACTTTGGATAGTGATCCAAATAGTGACTTTGGATCCACATAGTGTATTGACAAATCTGAAGTATGTTTATCTATGTAAATATCACTATAATGGTTGATTCATAAATATATGTTAGTCAGAGAAACATATTCACATGAATGTGTGAACAGTGGGAGAAAATGCAGTTACATTTTCCCGATAGAAAAAAAAAAAGGTTTCAAAAACTTCATATTGAAGAAAATGTAAATCATCAGATAATTCAACCATGTCTGGACAGATAGTCTCATTCCTTCTGTAATTCCTTCCTTGGGTAAGATTGTGAAATAAAGTCTAAGTTGATGATTTTCCAGAGCTTGATGATATGTTGACCTGGGCATCGTATGATAGACTTCATTTGGAGAATTTGACAAAAATATTGCTGGAGCTTTCACAGTTTTCTACTTACTCCTCCATACTTACTCCATGCTTATTGTCCACTGCACTATCAACCTCATGAAGTCACCATCTCACCTGCCTAATTGTGACTTCTGATATGTTTGTGCTGAGAAACACTTCTGTCTCTGAATACAGCATTGTTCATATTTCACCATATTTACCTGCCACCTCCTCATTCTTTATGATAACAGTTACTATACAGCAGGCATAATTAAAAGAAGCTAAGCCATTAATATCATCTTTCTAGGGCTGGGCATGTTAAACTTCATATATTAATATTATTTCTACAGGGACAGGGATTTTTTTAAGGATACTCAATAGAATAGAATAGAATAGAATAGAATAGAATAGAATAGAATAGAATAGAATAGAATAGAATAGAATAGAATAGAAAGAGGAGCTTACAAACTGCAAAAAATTAAAGAAGAACTTGTGTAATTTTAACCAAAGGGGAAAAAAAAATTCTTTATTGGTAATTACCCTTCCAGAGACCTCAACGAATCTACAAAAATCTAGGAGCATCATTCTCTGTTAGTATTCTCCATGTCTTCCATTTCACAGTGACCTTGCAAGATGATTATCATTGGCCTGATAAATGTAGCTCATTTCTGCAGAGTGGCTAATTCCAGCTCCACAGATTTCGAGTAAATGTTCTGTTTCACCTGTCCTCACATCATAGCAACATCTCATTACCTTTCATGACCTCTCTATTTGGGTTTTTCCTGCACTCTAATGTCTTGTTCGGGGCCTATCAGAGACATCACTTTGAGAAATTATGTAATTTAAATAACAGTACTGGAACTGGGGGAAAAGGGGGCACAGATTAGGGTGGAGGAGAAAATTAAAGCAAACATTGTAACTCTTGATAGTGGAATGGGTGCTGGAATAAAAAGTGCAGCACCTAGGTGAGTGCCACTCATGGTCTGAGTATTGGACCTATCTTATGTCTTAATTCATCTGTAGAATTAATGTATGCACATCTCACAATATTACCTGATTTGTTTGAGTTTGGTTTAGCTATTGTTAACTTGGTATCTTCCATGTGTATGGTTTTAAACTCCCAGAATTCCTCAGCAGGTATGGCAATTCTAACAATTCTGGGAGTTGAATTTCACACTTCTGAAGTCCACACAAATTAGAAAATGCTGGCATAATATTCAAGATAGCAATAGCAAGAGCACTTAGACTTATATACTGTTTCACAGTGCTTTCCAGCCCTCTCTGAGTAGTTTACAGAGCATCTTGGCCCTACCAATCTGGGTCCTCATTTTATCCACCTCGGAAGGATGGAAGGCTGAGTCAACCTTGAACTGGTGAGATTCGAACTGCCAAATTAGATAATCTACAGCCTAGAACCATTCATACTGGGTGACCTTCAACATGCACTACAGGGGTTTCAGCTTGACCAAAGTAGTTGCTGTGAATGTTGTCCTGTTCTAGAAACATCCAACTTGAAATTAGATCAATTTCAATGAGCAGTGGAAGAGAAAGGTCCTATCGTCAAAGGAGTGGTGTTGGTTGTGAAGTCCAGCTAAGGAAACAACATGGTCAATCGACTTCACTCTTAAAACAATATCATACTGCTGAACAAAGGGGATGTTTTACTCAAAATGTTGGAGTGAAACACTCCATCAAACTCCATGAGACACTGGCCATGAAAATAGTTTGTCCCCTTTCTCATAGAGGAACAGACTTCTGAGAAAGTGCCTAATTATGTGTCATGAACAGTTTCAGACCAGTGTAACTCTAAAAGAAAGTAGAAGCTACGACCAGGATTCGTTAACTTTTGGATTCTAGATTAATTGATTAATTAATTAATCTACCATCAAGTTGTTGATGATTCTTAGTAACCATAAACATTTTCTCCACAATGGTGAATGGATTCTGGCACCAAGTATGGTAATGTTATCTTTGCAAGGCAGGTTCAACAGATTCACCAAAGGAGAAGAGTGTGTGAATTAGCAAAAATAAGAAAACTATTAACAACTATACTTGAATGTCATATTATGTCAAAAATCTGTCTTCAATATTCCAAAAGTTTCCTTCTCTTAAAAGCAAAACTTCTATTTCACTATCTCAGCCCCAAGGATATGTTTGTTCCAAAGAGTTCTTATTGTACATTTTGCCTTCTTCTCTGAACTCAAATTGTCTGTCCTGATTTCTTATCTGAGAATACCCAAGGGAGTAATCCTTTTATGATCCCTCTCCTTGGAATCTAGTGAAAACATGGGAAAGGAGAGAAGTTGCAATCTCTGATGAAACAGAGGAACTAAACCCACATATATACTCAGCCACTTTAAAATGAAAATAGATCTCAATGTTCTTTCTTTCTTGAGAATTTCACATTTTTTCTTCTTCTTTTAGGATGGGTGGCAGATAAGAACAATCAAATGTGTTTTATTGTCTACCCAGCAAAATGTGGAAGGCTTTGGCACCAGACAATTTGAAACTCAGTGTTCCTGTCTTAATCCCATCTGTGTTGCTTCAGAATCTCAGTCATAAAGTCAGATGTGTCATTGTCACCCGCACAGTTGTCATTTGTAAAACTTAATAAGAAAGTCATACATGAAATTCTAAGAAAAAAGCACTATATAAATATATATTTATTGCCCCAACGGTACACCTCTCCAATTCCATAATAGCTGCTTTTATTTTATTTATTTTTTAATTTAAAAATCTCTAACATAGATATGGATGAGATTGGTTAAGAAATGAAGGATTCACATCTGTAAATAAGACTACAGCAAACTGTGTTGCATTTTTTTTTCACAGTTGGAATGTAACTTTTTATTACAGCTCAGCCGGCACTGGAAATTAAAATTCATCTTTGTTTGTTCAACTGCTACTTGAAAATGGCTTCTGCCAACTGTTACAGTCAGATATTATGTTGTCATTTGTGCCATTAGTGGAAATGGTTCAATAACATGAATATTTAAAACCAAGTACAGACATTTTTTTTAATTAGTTTTCAATAGCTAGTACTGAGTTATGCTATCAAAATCTGGTCAAATCTTGCTTAATTTTCAATAATGCTGAAGCAGCTGGTTGCTGAATTAATAGACTCAAAATAGACTTTGTAGGTTCATCATAGGAAACTGATTAGAAAATAACAACTTTGCACTTTTGTTTGTCACCAATTGAAGCATATAGAAGACTTCTGGTTGACATAATTGTATTAACAAATGTTTGCCTACTACAGATGGGGGGGGGAGGACAGGAGTTTTCACTAAGGATAAAAGAAGGGGTCTAAAGTCCAACTGCATTGAAACTCTATTTCCTACTTGTAGAAGGCCATTCATATTTTGCAAAAATGGAAGGGGAATTGTCACCAAATTTAAGGAGTGATAACTAAGACAATTCACAGGACATATTTCTTTCTTTCTCTTGCTCATTCTTGATGGTTAGATATTAGAGTTAAACCATGCTTTATAAATCACTTTCTAGAGAGGAACAGTGGAAGAGTGCCATATTACAAGTCCACTTGTGAACTTTCAAAATACATCTGGTTGTCTGAAAGATCCATTTGATAGTTTCAGATTTAAATATAAATTACTGTTTTCCTATTAACCATCTATCAACTTTGACTTTGGCAAAAACTGTGGCTTCAAGAAGCAATCAAGAGTATATTTACACATTCAATAAATGTTGATATGCTTAAGAAAACATTCACACACACACACACACACACACACACACACACACACACAAGATACTCAGTCACTCCATTAAAACCATTCTCATTAACAATATAGAAAATACAAATATTTTCTGAGTAAAGAAAATCATACACTGAGAGTATAAATTCTATATAGGTTGATATGTTTTTTTGCTCAAATACTTATAGCTAAAAGGCATACAACAATACTGAGAATGCCTCCATGCTGGATTCTAGACATTGAACCCAAATGAGCCTCAAAGTTGCTTATATATCCAATGATTACTTTCAATGGTTTATCCAAAATATACTCCTCTACCCAGTATATGTCTATAGAGCATGTGCTGACATATTTGGCACATTGCAACATGTTTGAACATTAAGGATGCACTCAGGATAGGAATGATTAGCACAAGAATGCAAGGGTGTTGACCTATGTCTATGAGCTTTAATTTGTGTTGCTAATCACAAGGGCAATGCAAAACAAAACTTTTACAGATCATGAAATCCAAAGAAGCTGAAACTTACAAGCATATGCCAAGCACAAGATGCCATGACTCTATACAGTAGCAACAGATATAAAACAACAACTTGTGATACTGAGTAACAAGATGAATTACGGTATCCAGTAAAGACGCTTTAAAATAATCTGAAAGTCCAAATACAAAGGTCACAGAGTTTTATCAAACTAACCCACAATACAGTCACTTGGTGTAGAAGAAGGAATGGCAAAACCAGGGGGAGAAGTGAAAAGAGGACTAAGCCTAAAATTGCTACGTAGTCATAAATGAACTAAGTTCAACCCATCATTGACTCTTATCTAACTTGGTGTTGACAATTAGTGGAGAAGATTTCTTCACATAGGTTTTTAGGATATCAAGCAAAGCTATTTTCATGGTCTTACCTTAGCATTTCCAAAGTTGAACTCTGATGTATGACCACATGGATGTGTTCTCTTCATTAATACCTATGAGAACAAAGACTCTTGTAACTCTTGTAAAGACTTCCAGGGTGAATCCTTTTTTTTTAGGATTACAGGACATTGAGGTCATAGTCAATCTTTTCTTATAATAAAGTCGTGATTTTTACATCTAGAACACCATGGGGTGCCTTCCTTTCACGAGAATTGAGAAACATTAGCTTGGGAATTAATTCTTTTCCCCAAAAAAATGGTTTGGGTCATTCTTTAGATTCTTTGAAGTAAAAGAAAAAAGAGGTCAGCAGGATCTGTTTCTGATCTAGCTTTGTAGAATACCCTCAACTTAAGAATAAAAGCTTGTTCCATCTTTTTAATTTTCAAAAGGCTACTGAAAATTGAATTTTCTGAAAAGGATTTGGTTGATAACCCTTTTTCAATGGTTGATAATTAATACCTTAATTATTTCAGTTTGAATTGTTTTTATTAATTGTTGAGATTATTTTTGTCATTTTATTTATCCTTTATCACCACTGTTACTGCAGTTTTACCCTGCACTGAAGTATTGATTAGTTATTAGTAGTTTTAATTTACTATAGATTTTTTTTTCCTCTGTTATGGATGATTTGATGCTATACTCTATATTTATCCTGAGTCATTATTGACTAACCAAATAACCATTTCTAAGCTCTATCTAGAAATCTTCAAGAAAAGATGTTGCAGACCATATTCTATTTTGAATAGTTTCTGCCATATCCTCTAGCACAATTTCAAAAATGTTGTGTATCCTTGGACAAAAGTACCACTTTAGAGTTCATGTGCTTCACCTACAGTAACATGCAGACAAAGGCATTTTAGTTTTAAATATTATACCAAAGGCACATCAAAACAAAAGTTTAGTAAAGCAGAACTACTTAAAGAACATATAAAGAAAATATTTTCCTTGAAATTGGAAGTTGACAGATATATCCCATGTGCCAAAATAAAACAATGAACTAGTTGATTTCCCCATTCCCCAAATAAATGATATTTCAATTTTTCAGAACAAAAAATCCCTACCTTTCCTTCCCTAAATACTCGGTTTGAGGGCTTTTAGAATAATCATGCAGTTTCTGAAATAGTAAGGCAATAAACATTTCTATCATTGGGAAAAGAGAAAATTACTGGTCCATTACTGCAACATAATCAGCTTAGTTTTAGACCTATGTGGATTTCTGATATAATTATCCTCAGGGTATATTAGATAAGAATCTACAAGTATGTCCTTTGAAATGTCTCTTCTAATCTTACTCTGAATTCCTAACACAAATTGTTTCTTGTGTACATTCTTTCGAGGGAAAAAGGCGTGGAAAAGGAAATAATAGTATATATTGACAATAATCAATATTAACCAAAGTAGCTACATCGTCCAGTTGGGAAATAAAATTCTCCCTTCAGTAAGTGGGCAATATCTTTATCAGGATTAATCAAAATGTCATAAAATTGAGTACAAGCTTTTGACTTGCTCAGAAATTTTCATCCATTGGGATGATACAGAAATTGGAATAAGAAAGACTAAGAAAAGTTCAGACTAGGCCAACGTGATCAGTCTGCACTTTAGACTTTTCCCCTAAAGTGGAGATTGAGGTCTCATTGAATTCTATCTAACATTTGGGAAGAATGGAAAAAAAAATAGCTAATCATAGAGTTCTAAAACTTTTCTATGTCACACATAAACAAATTGTGCTAGCCTCTGGTTTGTCAAATAATTGTGTGCTTTTTTCTTTATTTATTAGAATTTGTCAAACAATAATGAAAACATGAATACAAGAATGAATGAATGAATGAATATAATAACAATAACAATAATAGTAATAATATTAAATGTGATCCATTTTTAAATGTTCAATTGACTGAGTTTCATGTTTAATGAATAAAGTAATATGACAGGGACAATAGGCAAATTAGTGCACTTATGCACGCCCCCTCTACTGTCCACTTAGGTCCACGGAAGTCAGTTTGCCACTGAAACTATAAGAATTTGTAGCCGAGACAACTGAATCAGGTAGAACACTCCAGACTTTGACAATTCTATTACAAAAGTCATATTTTTTACAGTTGAGTTTGGATCAATTTACATTAAGTTTAAAGTGGTTGTTAGCATGCGTCTCATTGTGATTAAAACCAAAAAAAGTCATTTACAGGTAAAACGCTACTGCATTTTACATATAATTTTATATGCAATGTCTCAGTCTGACTGCAAGCAGCACAGTTCTAAGTTATCCAACTTGGTTGGAGCAAAATATGAGTGGATTTGTCATGTGAGGTTTTATTCATTTTCACAGAACATAGAAATGTAAGGCTGAAAGGGAGATTGGAGGCTTCCAGCCCAAATTCCTGCTCATGCAAGAGATCTGACACCATCTGAATCACATGGTGTCCAGCAGAGGTGAAATTCAACCAGTTCTAGCCTATTTGCTAGAACCGGTAGTAAATTTTCTAAGCAGTTTAGAGAAGCAGTTGTTAGAAGAAATCTTCTCTCCCCCACCTCTTTTACAGGGTTAATGTAAAGTCATACCCACAAAGCCAGGCCCACAGAACCAGTAGTAAAAAAAAAAAAAAAGAATTCCACCACTGGTGTCCAGTCTATTTTTGACTTTTTTGTCACAGATTTTTCCTTCATCAAAAACATTTTTCCTTCACTAAAAGCAACCTCAAATCCTAAACATTAAAGGGGGGTGAAATTACTCTTGCCTATCCTAGAGCCTACACTACAGAGTAGGCCTAAAAAAATTAAATAAAAAATGCATAATTAAACAAATTATTATCCTACAAACTAGAAGCACAGAAGCCAGCTTAATGGTTTGATGGTTTCCATCATTCCCTGTCAGACCTAACTAGGAAATTAAACAATACCAACATCTATTTACCAACTCACACCGGATCACTATGGTCCCTAAACCATCCTGCTGGGAATTAATTTAGGCTAAATTGTGTTAACTAGGATGACTGGATTATCCGACATATCTGCAAGATGTTTTCAGTTTTGCATGGGCATCTAAAAAAAAAAATGGGAGTGTGATCTGCAAAAGGAGAGAGTAGAATTGTTCTCTGGGTTCAAGACAAAGTTACATTCAAATGTTTTCTCTCTTACTATCTTACTTTAGGCAATATAGAGGAAGACAATATGCATTTTAAAGACATTTGTAAAATAAAATAAAAATGCTAAGATACTGTCTGAGTAAGGTAGAATCAAAACGCCAATAAACAATGAAGAGTTGATATTTTGAATTTACACATGAACTGCTCACTTTTTCCACTTACACATTCATAATTCTGGGCTTCTGGTGATACAATTTACCCTAATTAAACATGTGTCAAGTAATTATTCTTTCTCTAAAGATGATAAATTATATTTTATAGAGCATCATTTGGCAGGCAAACAACAAACTGGATTCAAAGGTATGTTTCCTTAAGTAGAAGCAAGATCTAGCTCTAATACAGGGATGTCAAACTTGTGGCCATGGGCCAGTTACATCATGCACTGGCCATGTCCAGCCCCAGTTTAGCAAAGGGGGAAAAAGTCGTGATATGACACATGAACACAACATGATGATGCAAGTTTGACACCTTGTTCTAATATAAGGAAAAGAATTAAACTTAAGCCTTGTATGTGTATGCTTGTCAGGGCACAGGCAAATATTTAATTAAACTGATTTATTGCTAATCATACCTATGCACAGGAATTTTCTCAACTAAGGGTTCACATGAAATTAGATAAGGGTCAACAGAATTCCAAGGCTTGGACTTTGTCCACTTGTGGTTACATAAGGATTCTAGTCTGATCCCTCTTTTAACTCCACCCCGGATTCTGCCACTTCTTTTCTTATGGTATTTGTGTTTTACATATAGACTTAAAAATCATTCATACATACACACATATTTATTTGTCCTGAATAAAATGAATAGCAAGATGATGTTATTTCCAACCAGCCTGGAAAAAACAAAAACACAGAAGCAGAAAAATGGACAGTGTAGAATTTGGAAAGGTATCAGAGAAAACTCTATTCCTGCTGCCTTCAAGCAGACATTTGGATTTTTGCAGCCCTGAACTTGTGTCTCAATTTCCCAATCTGTACATATATACATATGCACGCTTTATACAGTCTAGTCATTAAGCTGATAGTTCCCCCTCCATAGCCCCAGGGACCTCACTGAGTAACTATGGTGTAGTCACTGTCTTCACTCACAAACTTGCTACAATGATAAAAGTAAGGGAGATTCTATGAAAGAAATCTTGAACTCCTACAGAATAAATGAGTTATGCAATCAATCAATCAATTAATCAATCAATCAGAAAGTAAGCAAACAACAATGTTTATATAGTCACCCTTCTTACAAAATTAAGAAGTTGTAATGCCATGTCCTGAACAAAGAGCTATATGTGTGTATACAAGTGGCTTACTAACCTTGTAGAACCTCTTTCTCAATAATACCACCAGCAAATTCTAAAACTACCGTGTCCATTTATTTATTTACTATTAAAAGGGCCTTTTTCTTAGTATATTTTGAAAAGGGAACTCCAGTGTGGAATATTGCTGGACAGGCCAATTTCTCTCTTTCCCTCTCCTCCAATATAGTGTTCTCTCTCTCTCTCTTTTTTTATGGCTATACCTAAAGTTTCTTTTTTAAATTATGTCAAGACAGATTTTAACTAACAGGCTGGGATTTGTTAGCCCTGGTAGGGATATTGAACATTTTATTACTCCTAATTCTATTACTTTAATAGTGGCCTAGCACAGGGGAATTGTAGAGGTGAGATTTTTCCTAACATTATTGCCATGCCAAGAAAGAAAAAAAAAATCTCTCTCCAAGAATGCCCCCCTATACATCGGTTGCAATGTACAAAAGCTGGTCCTAAACTACAATTCACTCTGTGCCATATTAGTTTCTCAATAATCTTAGATTCTATTTAAAAAAGAAAGACAGACTATTCCTTCTCCTGAAGAAAATTGCTTTCATTTTTAAAAAAAAAATATTTGAAACTTTTGTTTTCCAAAATTCGCATTTCAAGAGTACTTGTCTCTTTTTTTTCCCTCATAAGCTACACTACACACACTACACATACAATCTCACCCCACCCCCACTTATCACACAATAATTTATACAAGAAATAAAGGAGCAGTAAGTGATCTTGCTTTGGAATATACATTTTAAACCAGACAGACTGAAAACCACCCATTTCAACTTTTGTATTCATCTTCTGTATTCCTGTGGTAAACAATGTATGTACCATTTAGCAATAGCACTTAGATTTATATACCGCTTTATAATGCTTTCCAGCCCTCTCTAAGCGGTTTACAGAATCAGCCAATTGCCCCCTAACAATCCTGGGTCCTTGTTTTACCCACCTCGGAAGGATGGGAGGCTGAGTCAACCTTGAGCCTGGTGGGATTTGAACTGGCAGACAGCAGAAGTACTGGTTGCAGAACCAAACCAGACAGTTATAGAGGTGCATATGGTCTCAATTATATCTGGCTACTTCTTTCTGTTGCAATTCCCATGCCCCCCCTATCACCCCAACAGAGTGATTCTTGAAACTGCTTTGGAAAGCAATTGGTTGTTGGGGGCGCTATGTTCCTTCTTTCTGTCTTCCTCCTGAGGTCTCCTCTACTTGTTCGCACTGCACCTGTGCAGAAACATAGTCTTCTCGAAGCCCCCAGGGCAAACTTCCATAGCTTTGATGGTCAAAGTCAAGTGGCTTCTTGAAGTGAAATGAAGCAACATGGCCTTCACCTCCCATGCTATCTTAACTGTGCCTTCTTCAACTTTTCTACTTGCCAGTGAGAGGTGGTGGAGAAGCCACGTTGACTTGGATTGATCCAGATGGGAATGAAATCGAAGAGGATTCAGAGCCTTATCGGGTGAAGGTGATTGATGAATTGTCCAAGGGGCTGGAGATGACCCTCAATCACCCAGATCAGGGTGGGATTTTCAAGTGCGATGGACAATTTGATTCCGGAAAGACTGCTACTGTTCAAATTGCAATCCATGTGATCCGTAAGTAATATTTATTTGAGGATCCAGAGAGAGGTTTCAATGGAATATAGAATATATCTGCAGAATAAAACCCAACATTGGTTAGTGGCGGAGACCCAAAATGGGTCAGGGGACAAAATGGTGGAAAGAACAAAGCTAATAAAGCAATAAAATGCAGCACAGCCCATTAATCCTGCTTTAAAAGTCTGCCTCACCCATGGACACCAGTGTCTTAACTTCTCTAGAACCCTAGAACATATTAAAAGCATTTTCATTTTGAGGCATTTTCAGAGCATGCTAAGGAAGAAAACCACACGTGATCTTGCAGATTCAAGGTTCAAGGAGAATTTATAACACACCTCTTTCTGTATTTCTTTTCCTACAGCAAATGTGGACCACTCTGTGTCCACTTCCTAGCTTAAATTGTTGGCATCCACTGCCAACTTTTTTGTATTTTTTGTTTTGGTTTATAGAAAAACCCATCACTTATATAAAGGTATTAAGTTTTGCATTCCTTTCAAAGGTTACAGATTGCTCAATATTAAAACGGGGCTGTTCCAACACGTTTTTCTTCATTTGGAGTTGAGTTCTTATGTTTTTATTTCATTTCTTTCCTTTCCAGGATGGTTTGAGCCAGGGAGTATATCAAACAAATAAAGAAAAGACTGAATGTGTGCATCTTTAATATTAGTTGTCTCACTGAAATTCAATTTGATTCAATGAAATATATTGATTTGATTCAGAATGTTGAACAAAGCCTAGGGCACTCATTGGGGGTGGGGTTAAAAAAAATCCAGATAGTTGCTGAAATCACATGGCTGATGTAATAATCTTGACTTTTCTTTATAAGAAAGAAAGGCTCTTTAATGGTTTCTTATCTACTCAAGGAAGTTTAGTCTCTTCTTTACTTCCAAGTTTTCATTCCCACTGTTCAGGAAAGACACCCATTCACTTTTTGAACACTTTCTGAAGCAGTGGTGGAATTCAAATTTTTTTACTGCCGGTTCTGTGTGTGTGGCTTGGTGGGCGTGGCTGGGGGAGGTCATGTGACTGGGTGGGCAGTTTCTGTAAGCAGGGCAATAAAGATTA
>JANHFJ010004382.1:190789-205855 GCA_032468195.1 Cerberus rynchops | reverse complement strand
TATTGTACCATGTATGATTGTGCATGTGACCAATAAAATTTGAATTTGAATTTGGATAGGGGATATTGGCAAACAACTGCCACAGGAATGTTCTTCATTCAGGCCATTCATTCTGAAGATGACTTTATTAGTATTATTATTATTTTAATTATGTCAAAAATGGCTTATGGTGGTAGTGGAGGTTGGGTTTGTACAACTGTCTATGGCCAATCATTTTCTTTATTTTGACTTTGTGAAAATATTATTCCTTGCTGGAGACCCAACACATCTTGCCTAGTGACTAGCAGTATTTTTTTCTTGTCTGCCTCAAACTTGGACTGCTTTAGCCTATGACCCATACATTATGGAATCAAACAACAGTTCCTAACTTTAGCAGTCTCCCTGCTGTCAGCTAAACATGAATGATCACACTGGGTACCTACAGCTCTGGTGATGAAACCCCCGTTCAAAACTTCCTGTTCTGCAATTCCCATCCCAATAAGTCATTTTAATAGCTCACTACTGCAGATTTTAGTTTTGTTCTTTGATTCGGGGTTTTTATTCACCGTACTCTTCACTAAGCACTAATGAAGATGTTTATGACAGTCCAAAAGACAGAATGTCAATTGCCTAGGCATTTATAGAATAAAAGCTGCATCAGGACCTGACTATCTTTGTGTGGCTTGCTATTTTTCCCTTTCAAAAATACCTTTGTTCTTTGGGTACTGATTGGTTTTATTGTTGTGATCTTATTTTAAACAGAGAACTGCTTAAACTGTTCTTTTCCAAACTGCTTTGGAGTGTCTGTCTGTCTGTCTGTCTGTCTACTCACTTGTCAGGTTTTTTGTTTTTGTTTTTTTTGAGGCAGGGGCCTTTCATGGATTTTATTTTGCTTTTCTATTTTAGTTGTGCTATCTCTTATGTCCAAATAAATAAAATGTGTCTGTGTGCCTTACAAAAATATGGACAACACCTGACAACATAAGCTGTAATTTATTATGTATTGAGCTCCTGTACTATGAAAAATCCAGGGTAATTATGGTCAGATAGGGAAAAAGGAAGGGAAATTAATCTTATTTTTCTCTATCCCATTTGAGAAAATAAATGAGCAAACTCTTTCATCCTTCCGTTTCTTCAAACTTTTATTACATTGTGAATTTTCAGCAGGCCCACTTGTCATCTTCTCTGGCTCTTGTATAGAGCCTCTCAGGATCAGGTAACACTTAACTACTTGCACTTTCAACCACTAATTACAACGTTGTAATTAACTGTAGATAGAAGCAATTGCCTTCATGGATCAGTGTCTTCTAAGGTAAACAGTGAGCTCTAGATAAGGCCTTGGGTTTTTAACACTGTTTCTGAGTTGAAAGGGACTTGGGGTTTTTCTAATCCAACTCCCTGCTCAAGCAGGATACCCTATACAATTTGGACAAATTGTGGCCCAATCTCATCTTTAAAAACTTCTACTGATTGAACACTCACAAGTTCTGGAGATAGACCAACATCAACTGTTCCCACTATTAGGAAATTTCTGCTTAGTTTTAGGTTGGATTTCTCTTGATCAAAGTTTCCATCCATTACTTCTTTTTTTCTTTCATCCATTACTTGCCTTACTTTCAGATATGGACACCTTTCTCTGTTAAAGATGCATCCTAAAAACATGATGATTTTTACAAAATCTACAGAGGAAGATGCATGTGCCAGGGTGCATTCCTACACACCTTACACACACACGCA
Organism: Cerberus rynchops; assembly: GCA_032468195.1. Taxonomy (NCBI): domain Eukaryota; kingdom Metazoa; phylum Chordata; class Lepidosauria; order Squamata; family Homalopsidae; genus Cerberus; species Cerberus rynchops. The sequence goes on along the minus strand of JANHFJ010004382.1, from coordinate 204,139 downwards.
CACACATCACACCTGAACTTACATTCCTCCTAATATACCACAGCAAGGAGAAGCCCTATTCTTTTGCATGGATGGGGGCTAGAAGCCTCTAGACTAGGAAAACAGCACCTGCAAAGTTCATCGGGCAATGAAAGCTCATTAAACTATATACCAATATCCTTAACTACACATTTTCCTGCTACATCTAGCTGCCCCTACTATATGATTATTTTTTGTACAGCCTTTCTGTAGGAGCCCTAGTGACAGAGTGGTTAAAGTGCAGTATTGCAGGCAAACTCTGCCACAGGCTGGAGTTCGATCCTGATGGGGCTCAAGGTTGACTCAGCCTTCAGTCCTTCTGAAGTCGGTAAAATGAGGGCCCAGATTGCTGGGGGCAATTTTCAAATAATGCCAACATTGTAAATCACCCAGGGAGTGATGTAAAGCTCAATATAAACATATGTCTAATTGCTATGGTTTTCAGAATGTATGTCAGAATGTAAATTTTTCTAGCCCTGCAAGATGGGTTAGGTCCATTCCCAGCTGCCGGCATTTATAGCTAAACCTATTCTGTTAGCTTTCTTATATATTTCCATTTATTAATGAGGTCTGGTCATTTCCTTCATCTGATTTATTTGAAAAAAATACAGTGAAAAGGGTCACCAAAATACAATTGTCAGCAACATGCTTACATTTTTTTTTTTTGCCAAGATTTCAAGTGGGCCCGTTGTTTAAAAGTATTACTGCTTTAATAGGGATCTCATGAAAGGAAAAGAGGGGAGTTGCGGAAAGGAAAATAAAGACTTTGTATAGTGCTTTGGGCACAAAGAAATGTAAAGCCAAATTGCCTGGTCTTTTATACAACGTCAATGAGGGGCACTTTGGTATTGCCCTTTTCCTAATTGGAGAAAGGTTTGACAAAGAAAGAATCAAGTAGTGGCTAGTTCTAAGCCATTAAACAAATAAGGCCTTGCTGTATTATATATCATTTGTATCTCAATAACTATCTGGTTTGACACAGCAACCAAATAGGACAGGTACATTCATCAATGAATATTTAGGACTGCAGGAAAAAAAACAAAAAAAAAACAAAAAAAAAACAATTGTAACTGGCCTGCCTTCCATGGAGAACCTTATGATGCACAGATCAGAAAGAGGGCTGAGAAAAATATCTACAGATCCCTCACATCCTGGATATGATCCTAAGAATCAACTTCTACCCTCAGGATGCCACTGTAGGGCACTGCATGCCAAAACAGCTAGACTCAAAGACAGTCCCCTGCGCATTGCTGAGCACCTAATTACCACTGTACTGTCTTATGTCTAAGGATATTTAACCAACATAGTATGACTGTATTACTATTATCTTTTTCATCTAGTCTACTACCTTCTCCTATTGGCATCTTATGATTTATCACTTGTCTGTATCTTATGATTTATGATTGTAACTTATCATTTATAATCAATGACTTATTACTTTATTGTTTGTGTGTACACTGAGCTTATGCATTGGAGACAAATTCCTTGTGTGTCCGATCGCACATGGCCCATGAAGAATATTCTAATATTCCAATTTTCCTTGGAGGCAAACTTTCCAGAGAGCTAAGTAGAATAAAACGTAGAAAATCTTATACTCAGACAAGTGACTTGTAAATGATATTTTAGAATTGTAGCTGATTCATGATCAATTTCATTAAATTTACCACTTAGTTACTGTCTTTCCTACACATCTTAAAGCAGAGTTAACACATTTTTTTAAAGAGTTAAGACATTCTGGATTACATGAAAAGCAATGATAGACTTAAAATGGATTCTACATTTCCTGTCTATATATGTCAGTGTTCTACACACTGCTTCTCTAATTATTAACTCTTATTCAAGAATAGCTTCTTGACAAAAGATGAATGGACATTATTCTGCTACATTTGTTATTTTTGTACAGATTACAATGAACATATAATGGAAGATCTGCCTACTACAGTTTACAACATCTGGGTTTAAATCCTGTTCTTTTTCCTTTTTTTTCCCTTTCTGAATCAAAGGATATTTTGCTGCAATCTTCAAAGCCATGGGAAGCAGCTGTGTCAGGAAAATGCTAGCTAAGCTGGAAGGAGAAGTCAAGTGAGGGCCTAGCTTGGAATCCTTGCACAGCTACAAGTGGCATAAACTTGACCTCCCACAAGATCCATGGAACCATATCTGCTTGTTTCCAGGAGAAGCCAAGCAGTCTGTGAGATTCTTGTAATAGATGATGAACAAGAAAGTTCCTGACTGTTAATTATTTGCTCTGGTCATTTGCATCTGACAGGATGTGACATATTGAGATGGTTCTTCTGAACCATCCTTTCCCTTCCTTCTCCTTCTCTTTTCTTTTCCATTTTTTTTCTTTTTCCTCTTCCTCTGTCATCCCCTTCCCTTCCCCTTCCCCTTCCTGTTTTCTTCTTTCCTTTTCACCCAGATGATTTCAGAAAAGTCAGACTTGAATTGTTAGCTTCTAAAGAGTTTTTGAAATTAAGTCACTGGCCTTGTATGAGCTGAGTGGGGGGTAAGAGTAACACCTGATTACTCTTGCCTTACATCAATTCAAGGGGATTGAGTCTTAACACAAAAAGAGGTGAAGCAGAATTCCTTTACATGCATCACCCTGTTGTTACTTAGTAAGTGGAAGATGATGCTCAACTGAGTATGAGATTGGACCTGGTATTAGTTGCAAATAAATGAGCAAGGGAGGAATGCCGTAAGAATGAAGCGGCTCAGTGTGTGGCATTTTTGAAGCATAATTACAGTGCTGCTGAAGCAAAAATAGATCCTAACATATTTAGAAATGCTGTAATCAGTATAATCATGGTGCTATTTCATTTACTTTTCACATACTCTTAAGACATTATGGCCGCTGTGGAGACTGCTGGAATGATACGGTTAATACTGTCCATTTATTCGGCTCATGCTGTTCAATTGTGTTGTTAGTCTCCCATTTCCATACCCACATAAAAGAACTGCTCTCTGCTTTGAAAATGAAGCTCTGGCCAATTGAGTTTTCTCCCCCTTTCAAATCAGAATAAGCACTGTTCCCAGGGAGAGTGAAAATGACTTCCTAGAAGCCTTTCGGGTTTTTTAAATGTTACTCCCACTAACTGTTATAACCTATCATTCCACTTTCTAATTAAAAACCCTAGTGACAACTGGAGCCAGCCCCTTCTAGTAAACAAATAGCTTGCAATATTAGCTATTTAGCTATTAGAAGAATAAGCAAATATTTCCAACCAGGATGCCAATCATGTTCAAGAGGCCAGCTTACTGCATTGCTTTGTTGAATGACATGCTTTCAAAAAATAGCAGAATTAGTCATAATTTGGAGGAAAAAAATGCACTTATAGACAATATGTGGTGAGATAAGGGCATCACCTTAATCTAAGAAATGGCAGATCTTTCTACATGACATAGTTACCAAAAGCATCCCAATGACTCCTGATTTGTGGTAAGACTGACTTAACTAAATGTGCTTGTATATTTATTATTGACTCTGGCAGCCACTTCACATTATAAAGAAACAGAACATTATATAAATAAAATAGAAGCATAACATAAAGTGAAACTATTAACATTTATCTCAGTAAACTTGCCCTGGCTGCCTGAAATCTAGAGGTAGAATGAAGTCCTTCAAAATTTCTAGGACTTTGAGTTTGGCTCAAAGAAAATTTACTGATTTTTATGCATTTGCTTTGCGAGAGAGAGAAAAAAAGAGAGAGAGAGAGAGAGAGAGAGAGAGAGATTAAAGAGTGTTTGCCATGGAAAGCTAAGGGAAAATTATGAATTAAGAACAAGGAAACCCCTTACCAGGTAGATCAGATAGGAAACATGAACAGATAGTTTCTACAACTCTTACAGACTATTTGTTAAAAAAAAAGAAAGAAAGAAAACTTATGATTTATGAATTAAACACACACACACACACACTATCTATCTATCCATCCATCCATCCATCCATCCATCCATCCATCCATCCATCCATCATCTATCTATCGCTGTTATCAAGAAGGTTGGAAGTCAGTTCTTTATAATAATTTCCCCTTTTTCTTTCTTTTCTTTTCTTATGTCTGTTTTCTATTTGCTTTGCTTCTCCCTGCTCACTATTTTTCTACTCTTTATTTTCTTTTGTGGTTTTTATTCATTAAAAACATCTTTAATATAAGCTATGCTTAAAAAGAAACAAAGAAAGGCTATTCATTAGGTGACTTCTGGGCAGTCACTCACTCTCAGTCTAAACTGGGTGAAAAAACAGAGAATGGAGTACTGTATATGCAGTCCTATCCTTGTGGAGTTAAAATGGGATATTAATATGACAGAAGGAATGAAATCCCCAGACAAGATGCAGCTACATTAAAGAGCTATAGACAGTGTGGCTATTTTGGTCATCTCCAGACTGCTTCTTGAACTGAATCTTGAGCATTGCAATAGCCCACACTGTCATTCAGTCCATGAAACAGCAGCTCCTATCCAATCTCCAGCTGTTCTGCTATTGAGAAATGACCATTGTTTGAGCTGAACTACAGTTTGAAAGGAGCAACTATCAATTTATTACTCTTCGCTAGACTCTAAACTCCCATTTGATTGACCTAATATAAATTTAGAAAACAAGAAGTCATGCCATTCAAAGTTCACCTTAGCCAATGCTGACTGACTTTAAACTTTCAAAGTTGGAAGCAGGAATTTTTATGGTCCCATCTACAGATGGCAAATTTTCTACATGCAATATCTTCATTCTACCACTGAGCTACAGATGTCAACATATCCTCTTCAATTCATTCCCCGCAAATACTTTATTCCCATCCCGATCAAAGTATAGGCAAAGGAAGATGGATCAATGTATTTTCTTATTTTCTTTCATATAAAATCATCAGAAAAGTATTCAGACTGGATTTTTCTTAATTTGCTTGGTTCATTCATATGAACTAAGACTCATAACTTACTAGACATATGTAAAAGCAGAAGCTGGAATTTTAAATTGAAATACACATGTTTGATGACTTTGTGCAAATTTTAACAATTATATATAAACAGCTGAAAAGCTTGCAATTACCATCACAGTAAAAACAGGCACTTTTAATCATGTTAGTGTTTAATTCAGGAATATTGATCAAGAAATAATACTTTCCCTGTTATAAATTTATAACTCATAGTGTAGCTTTGTAGATGTTTTAAAAATAGTTCCACAATAACACAGGTGCCTAAATTAATAAACATTTGAAAATCAGCAAGAGGGTTAATAGCACTAGTTATTGTTTTCTGATTAAGCAATTAGTGTGAACATCTTTGTACACCTGTTCCCATATCAAGAATTTCAATTACTCTCAATGACTTTTCATATCTCAATACTGAATTAGTAATGTGTTGGGCAGCAATAACATTATCTGAACAATTTAATTTTCAGTAATTCAGCAATTATGGAACAAAGTTGGTTTAGCTAACCAATGAGCTTTGTAAACATCTGCCTTCTCTGGAATAATGAACTTAAAATAATTATTAATCTTGGGTAATCTTGCCCGTATCAGACTGCTGGGTACAGCTTTTTTAAAGAGAGAAGATAAATGCCCTAGCCTTAAGATTGGATTCTTGTGGGTTCAGGTTAATATTTAGTTATTGTTGCAAACTATAGAAATGGTAGCAGAATATCTACTTGCAAAATATGAAATATAAGGAATCTGGCAGCAATGGCATAGAAACCACCAGAAAAGGAAGGTGGGGAGACATATGGGAGGGTTAACTTCATTTTTTAGCCTGACCTTTTATAATGCTTAGTGATGTAATACTTATGGTGATTTGAAAGACCTCGTAAAAATGTGGAATTCAATGACTGGATGACATGAGAGAGACAGAATCATACAGATGTCCTGGAAACACAATATGTTTCAGCAGATGTTACTGCAGTGAAAGTGATTTTTGAAGTACGACATCCTCAGCAAATGTACTTACAATATGTTCCAGAATAAGTTATCTTTCACCCTCCAAAGACATCAGAATAGAATTTGCTTTGCTTTGCTTTGCCACTCAGTGCCTGTTAGCAGAAGTGACAATTAATGTGGCCAGCTAGAGCTAAAAAGCATTTATCAAAGTTCCTATTAGCTGTAAATTGATGGGCTGCTTGAAAGTTTCAAGCAGAATCTTAAGGCCATGTTAAGGACATGGCCTTTAACATCAAAGGGTTTGGGGACCACAGACGTTCTTCCCACCAGATTTAATGAGATATCTACCACTTGAACTGCTGTAAGAGATGGAAGTGCAAATGCCATTTCTGTTACCAGGCTTGACCTTGGTCCATGAAATAAGATAGTAATGTGGTGGGTGTGACTTCGGAAAGGGGAGCACAGAGGTGATCTTTGATTGTGCGCATCTATCAGCACAAGTTTTGAAAAAGGATGTAAACTGTTTGTATCTGCTTAAAGGAAGCATGGGAATGTTTCTTGGGAGAGAAAGGGAGGTCCATCCATCCATCCATCCATCCATCCATCCATCCATCCATCTATCTATCTATCTATCTATCTATCTATCTATCTATCTATCTATCTATCTATCTAATCTTTCATCTTTCATCTATCTATCTATCTATCTATCTATCTATCTATCTATCTATCTATCTATCTATCTATCTATCTATCTAGTGTGGTGTTTGAGTGTGTTTGTGTATACAATATGCACTCACAGACCCTACATTCCCAGTACAAGGGATCTAACATTTAAAATACCAGACCTAACCTTCAGAAGTAGTGATTTAAACAAGTCTTTGTGCAGTCCATTCTGATTCATATTCTCTGTTGCACCCACGGATTTGGGAAATGAATTCTTTTCTTGCCAGAAGAACTAAAAATCCAACACAGGCTCTATGTTTCTTTCATTACAGTGGGGACTCAGTCATTGTAATATATTTATCAGTTTGCTACATTCATATCCTACTTTCCCCTCTCAAGGCAGCATGACATTCTCTCCCTCTGATTTTTTTTCTCACAGCCACAATCCTCTGGGCTCAAAGTCTGACTGTCCCAAAGTTATGCAATAAAAATCTCCATTGCTGAGATTGGACTGCAACCAAAATCTCCCAGGTCCCAGAGTCACTCTGATTTAGGGACAGACCTGTCACTATACCCAATACTCTTCCCTGCTGTGCTCCTTCTATGATGCTTCTCACACCTAAGCAACATCAAAAGAATCTAGTTTAAACTTGTGAGGGTGTGACTGACATAGGAACACCATGTGTCCTTTCTTGAGATAAATGAAGTGCACAGTAAATCAGAGTCGTGCAGTCTGCATTTGATGAGTAACAATCCCAAAATGTTCCAAGTAGAATTAGATTCAGTCTTCTTCACTGTGGATCAACACATATTCCCAATTTATCAAGATCTCCCTTGACTCATCAAGCTAGAGTAGGTAGTTTTATGTTGTGCAGGGAAATTTAGAAAGCCTTGGATAAATCTCAGCCCAACTTTTCCAAATCCCTTTCATGATGAATCACAGATCTCTTCCCACATTTCCTTTAACAGGAACTGTGCTTTTATAACTATCAAGGAAGTGCCACATTTAATTACTCACAATGTCCCGAACATATCACATTGGTTAATTATTTAACTGTGCTTCAATAGTGATACATTAAAACGGCCAAGTGAAAAGAACACTCACTTGTTTTGATGGTGTCATCCATACTGGTGAGCAATATCTTAGAAGAAACTTCTTCCTTATGAGGGAAAAAAAGGAGGATTATTTATTTATTCTCACTAATGTTATTTCTTCTAAAGGATGGAACTTCTAAGGTGGTGCATGTTATCTGTAACTTTCATGAATACTTCTCTTCTATACCTTTAATTAGGGCCTCGGTTAATAATTACAGAAAAAGAATAAATGTATTAACCTGCTCAGTCAATTAAATTCTGCAGCCTTAGTTTGGAGATTTATTTTGCATTCTGGTTGGTTGCCTCACCCCAGTGAAACACCAGATTAAAACAGTGAATCTAATATTCAAGAAATTAAATCAGCCACTAGCAAATAATTAGAGCATTATATTTTCACATGTCTACTGGGGTAGGAAAATTTTACACTTCAAGACAACTGAATCCTGCAGAGGGCTAGCCAAATGTTCCTAATTAAGTAGGCAACTAGCAAATTCTCAGCTAAGCCTCGACCATCTACTGCTATTTTTTTTAAAAAAGCAGAATAGTGCATCTTGATCTCTCACACACCCCCCCAAAAAAAATAATGCAATAAATGTGATTTGAAATTGTATCAGTGCAAAGAGGAAATGAAACCACAACTTTTCCTAAAACGTGGAAATTAATAAAGAATTAGTATTTTTTTTAAAAAAGAACAAGAAACTTTGATAACTTGACAGTTCCTCACCCAGCAGCATACATTCAAATGAAGATAATTTCCTTTCCTGTTCCTTTGAAAAATCATGTACCTGAAGAACAAGATGCTTTGTCGCCAAGGATTACTGAATATTCCATTCAAATCTTCAAACCCACATCCCCTCCCACATGTCTTTAGTTGCTTCTGTAAAACTCAAGTACTATTTCTGAGATTCCCACACTTCTGAAACTTCAGTTTTATCCCCATGGCGCTGGCTGTTTTCTTCTCAGCTGTGGTATTCTCTCTCCCCATCCCTCCTCCTCTTCTTTTTTTAAAAGTTGTCACATCTAAATTAACACAGCTGCTACCAACTGCCCTTCTCCTCACCTGACAGCAGGATAAAATGAAAGGATCCTGGAGATGACAGTTCCGTTTGGTTTCATGCCACAACAACAGCCACTTGAAGACTAAAGGGATGTTTTCAAGCATTCAGTCTCCTTTGCCCCTCGCTCTTCTTCTTGCCCTAAGTTCTCTAAGGGTTTACACACAGCCCAAATTGTTTTTTTTTTTTTTTCAAAATCAGATTTTCTGTGGACAAAACCTTCACCTTGGTGAATGAACAACCTTTCAGGCCGCCTGTCAGAATAATACACAGAAACAGCTACTTCTTTGGCTGAAGAGTTGTACCGTAGACCGAGTTGAAACCCAACTTATCATCTTTGGGGATTCAATCTCTCCTCCTGAGTTGAGAAGTCTCCAGCACTGACAGTTTTATTCACATGAAATCTCTGTCAAGCAAAGTTGGTGTATTCCCAAGAAGCCAACATGTGGAAAACAGCGATAGATGCAGGAACTTTGGGTGAGGCGGGTCAGAGAAATCAAGTGTGAAATACTGACAAAAGACCAAACTTTCCAAAACAGAGTGCCACAATGAAACTTTCTCTCTGTTTCTTCTTCTCTTGTTTACTCTTGGTATTAAATTCAATGGAAAAGCGCTGTCTTTTAAGGAAGTTGGTTGAACATAAATGGAAGGTGGTTGAAGAATGAATGATGTGTGTACAGATTTCCCTGTACTGTTTTCCTGCCTTGTTGGCTTCAGTTTCCCGGACAATAAAATAAGGTTGATTCCTTTGGAGCTTTCAGACGAGATGCCTACAGTTCCATCTTTGTGCCATAAATTTGAACTTTTGTCATTTTCATTTTGGTGGTAAACAAGGGGCTGTTTTCAATGAAAATGTCAATTAAATTTTCATAGGAGGAGAAACTTATTCATCTCATTTGTAATAAGGAATCCTTGGGTGAGTATCTTGTCTTTCAGTATCACCAGTCTATAGCTTCCCAGGTTTTCCAACACTCTGTTTGATTTGAAGGAAAGACTTCAGGAGCCAAGTTTACTCATGGATCACAAAATGGAAGCAGGCTGGAATGAAATGATAGATTCCTGCATTGGCTTATAGCTTTATCTGAAAGAAAATTAGAAACTAACATGAGGATGGAGGGCAGATTAGATGATTTTTCAGAGGGGGGGGAAACATTAATAAATCCTATACCACTTCCCATTTTTCTCTTTAAATTAAAAATTAACACATGCTAAAAACAGCATCACATTATGTTAGAATAGATAATGTTTAATCTGGTTAACATGACCCCAAGCCCCCAAGGTAAGTGTTTCCCTACTGCTGAAAATTAATATTGAATATTTAAATGGAATACTTTTATTGAATTTTACACTAAGAAAGATCACGGTTGATCTTAATTTTGTGCAAACTTGCTTTGGCAAACATTTGAGGCATCCTTTTTCATTTAACCAAGAATGCAGCCTTAAACTGGAACTCAAGCAGATTGTTAGATGGGATTCCTTCAGTTTTAAATTCTAATTTACTGAGATGATGATGTTAGAAAAAAATTCAAAACAAAACAAAATAGTATAATGTTACGGTAGATTTTTGTTTTAATATATACAAAATCTTGCAATCACACTTTTTTTTTAAATTATTTAAATAGTTTCTATGGCTACTCAGCCCACAACAAAGAACCTGGCCAACATTCCTAGATTAATATCTGTCAGGAACAGATGATCAGGACCATCCATTATGTTGTAGCATAGACAATTTATTCAAGCCTATACCGAAGAATCTACTCAACTACAGTTAAATACTATAATGCTGCCAGATAAGCATCAGGAGAAGTTGGACTTGGGCCGCTTGTAGGAATGCAAGAATTTGAAGCTGATGATATGTTTAATTCTGCCTCCCAGCTCCGCATGCTCTTCCACAATATCACAAAGAAGGAACAACTCCAGGCTCCAACCAGATGCCATTAATTGATGGAAGAGTCCAGAGATACCCTCTCTGCAAGATTTGGTGGGCTGAAGAGAGACATCTTAAGAAAGAGGCAGTTCTGTAGATAGCCTGTACCTTGTAGGACTCTTATGCCACCAATCAATTGAAGAAGGTAATGAGGTAAGAATCAACAAAGAGTTATATTTTGTCAATATAGATTAGGTACCTCCCAAGAGAAACATCTGTTGACTTGGAGATACGAATCAAGGGGGGAAAAGAGTTTAAATCTTGGAGCATAGACTTATATAAATATGAGAACTGCAGGAAAAAAAAGTTACTACCAGCCTGCCTTCCATTGAGGACCTATATACTGCACAAGTCAAAAAAGGGCTGTGAAAATATTTACAGACCATTCACATCAGTGGTGGAATTCAATTTTTTTTACTACGAGTTCTGTGGGCATGGCTGGGGGGGTCATGTGACTGGGTGGGCAGTTTCTGTAAGCAGGGCAATAAAGATTAGGCTGGAAACAACACCAGGATGTTTCTTTCCTGCCTTCCTTACAGGATTAACCCTGTAAAGTGGGAAAAAATCAAAAGGAGATTTCTTCTAACAATCAGTTCTCCGAACTGCTTAGTACATTTACTTCTGGTTCTAGCAAACCTGTTAGAACTTGCTGGATTTCACCTCTGGTGTGGCCTTCAGATATGACCTTGAGCTGCTTCTGTCTACCAACATGGAAAATGCTGCGCATGTTATTTGGCTAACGGTGTTTTAACTAACATTCTTTTTCAGACAATAGATTTGGTCAGCACAGCTGGATATGACAACATTGTCCAACACTTGAACGACGGCAGGAAGAACTGCAAAGAATTCGAAGACTTTTTGCGAGAAAGGTGCGTGGGGGTGCTTTCCTGGAACGGTGAAAGCTTCTTGGAATGTTCTCGTGAACTTTCTAGCTCTGTCACGGGTGGTTCTTGGCTTACGACCACTCGCTTAGCAAACATTGGAAGTTACGACGGACTTACGCAGAGCTGCTTATGGTCTGGTTTCAAACTTCTGATGGCTGGACATACACACACACACACACACACACACACACACACCTGCTTCAGTGGTCACACAGCAATTGCAAAGTAAAGTCTTACACTTAGGCTAGAAAAGCCAAAAGGACACATACAGACTGGGTGAAATCAGGCTTAATAGCAGTAACTGTGAGAGCAATCTTGGAGTTTTAATGGACAACCAGCTAAATATGAGCTAACAGTGTGCGGCAGCAGCCAAAAAAGTCAACACAATCCTAAATTGCATTAACAGAGGGATTGAATCAAGATCATGTAAGGTACTAGTACCACTGTATAAAGCTTTAGTAAGACCACACCTAGAATACTGCATCCAGTTTTGGTCACCACACCGTAAAAAAGATGTTGAGACTCTAGAAAAAGTGCAGAGAAGAGCAACCAGGATGATTAGGAGACTGGAGACTAAAAATGGTTACAGGAACTGGGCCTGGCTAGTCTAGTGAAGAGAAGGACCAGGGGAGACAGGATACCAGTTTTCTAATATTTGAGGGGCTGCCACAGAGAGGAGAGGGTCAAGCTATTTTCCAAAGCACCTGAAGGCCAGACAAGGAACAATGGATGAAAATTGATCAAGGAGAGATTCAAATTAGAAATAAGGAGAAATTTTCGGACAGTGAGAACAATCAACCCATGGAACAGAAGTTGCCTTCAGAAGTTGTAGGAGCGTCATTACTGGAAGCTTTCAAGAAGAGATTGGACAGCCATTTGTCAGAAATGGTGTAGGGTCTCCTGCTTAGGGCGGGGGGTTGGACTAGATGACCTTAAAAGGTCCCTTCCAACTCTGTTAATCTGTACTTATCTGTAGGATTCAAGCATTGTAGATCCTTAACCACCAGTTGCATTTTACAGCCGTTTGCAATGTCGCACAGTCATAAGCCAGCAATTTGCAACTTTTACTTCTAGTTTCCGGCAAAAAAACACCCTTTGGGTAGAATGGGTTTGGCTTAATGACTTGGCGTTCACCGCAAAATAGGTCGTAAAACTGGGTGCAGTCACATGGTGGCCTGCTTAAAAAACCATAATGACGTTTGATCGATTACGGATGTAAGTTAAGGACTAATACCTAAAAGTTTGGAATAGGACATCAAAAGACGTAGCTTTAAACAGTCATTAAACAGAGGGCTGTAAATTGAGGACTACCATATATTGCCTAGCCTTACTGATAAGCTCTGCTCAGTGGTTCCTCATGTTCTGACCCAGGCTTCCCAAAATCACGAAGCAGACTCCTTGTCCTGACAAACCTCCTTTTTATTAAGCTAATGTGAATTCCTCTCATTCGCATCCAGCAAAGTCCTGGCAAACAGTCTTTCAAGAGTGAATTTACAACCACAGACCTCATCAGGCTTGGAGAGCTGCCAGGCCGATAGCTTCCAAACCCAACAGTTGTACAAGAAAGTACTTGGCACGGAGTCTCTGAGAGTCACGAACAAATCTTCACACTAATTAAGCGAACTGATTGTCTCCTGCAAACTCCACTTCCCTTTTACTCCTCTTTATTCCCTATGGGAGGGGCCGTCCACCGTCCACCTGTGCCTTTACTCCCGAGTTGGCCCTTGTTCCTTAACCGTTCCCTTCTCCTGGCAGCTCTGCACATACACCCATCTGGAACAGGCTCCAGCTTAGACCTCTTCAGATTAGAATTTTTTTTTTCTTCAAACTTATGCAAACTGATA
>JANHFJ010004382.1:163447-190689 GCA_032468195.1 Cerberus rynchops | reverse complement strand
CACAACTTCTAATCTCACACACTTCTTGCCCTGACTTGAAGCAGAAGGCACCAGCCTGAAGATGGCGAGTGGGATCGACTGGAAAATTGGACAAAATCTAATCCTTTCATTTCAACAACTGTGAATCTTCTTTCTTTGTAGATCTTACTCCCCATCATCAGAATATAAGATTTCATTACCACCATGTGAAGGAAAAAAAGGGGGGAGTGTCCCAGATGGCAGAAAGAATTCTTGGACATTAATAAAAATTTAGAATTAATCAAATTAATTAATTCTAAGTCTGGAAGAAGCCTTGAAACTTAAACTTTGTCTCTGAAGACAATGTTCAAAATAACCAACTGTGATTCTAACCCTCAAAAGCCTCACCTTTGCATCACTTGAATTTTATATAATTGATGGGTATAATTATTTTTTAAAAAAGATTTTTATACAAAGTTGACTAACTGCAGAAACGTAACAAGTCGAGTAAAGAAATATGGAAGAATGAAGGAGAAAGTGAAACACACAAAAGAGAAGAAGAAAAAAGAAAAAAATCTAAATCAACTTCCGATCATCTTTGCAATACTTACAAATGTGAATAACTATTTCTCCCTCTCAAATAACAGGTTATGGTTTCCTTCTTCTCATAAAGAATTATTTTGTCATTCAGATTTCTTAACACTTACCAATTGTCAACCTGGAACTGAATTATTCTTTTGCCTAACCATTCTGTAAAGTCTTATTGCAAATCTCAACCCAATTCCATTCTCTCTTCTGTTCCTTCCCAGTTTGTGAGACACAACATGTGCTCCCCAAACATTCCTGGAACACTTAAGATATTGATTTGGCACATAAAGAATTAAATCTGACTTCTGCTTGGTAAGAATAGGGTTGTGAGCTAGTTAATTTAGAAGCATCCCAACAGATAAAATAAATAAATAGTAATTACCATGGTAAGAGCTTAAAATTGTAGTGAAAAAAATGATTTTTTAAAACAATATAGTTTTAATAAAGTGATATGGGGGAATTTATGCCTGGCTTATCACTGTTAAATTAATCTCTGAGATGTCTTCTTGATTAATTTTAGCAGAATGTAAGAATGCAACCTGATTGATGTGTTAGCATGGGCCCAAATTGAGATAGGAATGTATGGGGAAGAAACAACATGCATTTAACCCTGAATATTGGGTGATCAGTAAAAAGAGATATTTAGGTAAAAATATAAAGTTGATGCTCTTTTAGTAATGATATATTTGCAATAGAAACCACCACCATCATCTTGCTTCTCTTTTTAAGAAAACAGTCTTAAATCAGCAGCCTTGTTTCTTTCCTTGAAAATCACTTAGCTATGTAATACATCTTAGAACAAATCCTATGTTGCTATGAGGAGTGGAGATGGTCCTGAAGCAGTACACAAAATCTCACTGATTTGTCCCTGAAGACAGGTGTGAAAATGAAGAACCAGAGAAGCAATCAAGCATAAAGCATCAAGATCTGCAACACAGTGGTGTTTTTAATCCATTTATTCACCTGTGACCCACAGCTTTCCCTTGCTGTCAGTGCTGAAAAAAGACAGATAAATGCTGTTTACAGTGGATCAAAACCCAAACTTTTGCTTTGTTTTGAGAAATCACCTGGCTGAGGTTTATGTTTTAAGCTTATAGTGAAATTAGGAGCTTGCTCAGATACCAATAGGTGTAATACAATGGCATGGAACATTTAAAAAAAAAACATTAAGCAGATGGACATCATTCAAAAGTGTTGATGACAATTATTTTCTGAAAATAACTCTGAGGACTATTTGGAACCAGTGGTGGGATTCAACTGGTTTTACTAACGGTGCGGTAAGCGCGCATGGAAGAGTGGAAAACAGCTGTTCTGCGTAATTCAGCTGAGCTAGAAAAAAAAAAGAAGATATAAAACAGGAAAGGGAAGGGGTAGGTGGGCAGGGCCAAATGCTCATTGCAACTACTAGTTCGCTAGTTCGACCAGGCAAAATACCACCACTGTTTGGAACCCATTCTAACAGCTGAAAATAAGAGTGATGCTGGATACTAGCACTGCCTGCGTAGTCACTTTGCATTCACTTAGCCCACCATCTCATATCTGTGGATAAAACAAAATTCAGGTGGAAAAAAATTCCAAATCACAAGCAATTTGCAAGAAAAGTGGATGATGGTGTTGATGGGGAAACTATTTAACAAAATTCTGGACTTAGTGCATCTTGCTAATTTTCACCATGGTAAAAAATAGGTATCAGGCGGTTACTTGTTCTTTTCTCTGCCACATTCACTCTCATTTCAGTTGAATTCTGCATGATTCTCACTCTACTCCTGGCAATGTGCGAGCATGTGAAAGGAACAAATGCTTTGCCATAAATGCACATATTTTGAGTAGGTGGGCTGAAATGTTTTGGAGCCTGTTTCAATCCATTAAGATTTGCCAATTTTCGAGTTACAATTTGTACTTACGAGCTGTGCTGGAATTTGGCACAAATGGGCCTTCGGGGCCTTTGTTCACCAAATGTGATTTTTTTTTCCACAGCTGCTAGAAATAAAGGGCTTCCCAGAGGTGAGCACAATTTGCCTCCTACAACAAATAATGGAGGCTGTTTAACAGGACTTTAGAGCATCATACCTCCTACTTAGGTCTGTGTTTACTTATACTATTTAACAAGTGAGTAGGTAAATTCCTCCCACCAAACTACATGTAAAATAAACGCAAGCAGAGTTAAAAGTAGATTTCTTGCCTGGCTTAACACTTAGCATAATATGAATCTTTAGATCTGTAACAGGGTGAACCAATCATAAGTTGTTGCAATTATAGGAACTAAATGTATAACAGACACTTTCTGCACTATTAGCACTGTTGCCAGAAGTTTTGTTGAAAATTTAAAGAGAATTGTAGAGCTTCCTATTTAAACATAATCATTTGTCGGAATTTTGATGAAAGTGATTGAGTGTTATGAACAGAAGGTACAGATATGAACAGACAGAAGGTTTGTTAGAAAAAAATACAGTTGGATACAGAGGGAGTCAGAGGACAAGAAACAAACTGAATTTGTGCTAAGCCATCGTGTGATTTTGTTCTGTTGTAAATCCAGATATTTTATGAAGTATAAATTGTGAATCAACCTGATATTTGGACCCAGTCCATTCCACAAATTATAGTTAAAATAAATCTGATTCAGGATACAACATTGCCCAATTGCTAATAGGGAAAGAGAACTTACTGAAACCATCATTTGTACTTTATTCCATAAACTGATGGGTCAACCCAGATAGGTTTGATTAAAAATAATGCCTCCTTAAAAGAAACTCCTCCTTCTTTGAACCAGACAAAACAAAGCAGTTTTATTTCCATGTCTGTCTACCCTGAACCAGACAGTTATAGATCACTTGTTCTCTTAGCCTCAGAACTACATATCCAGGAACTATATGTACCATTGCAAAATCAGAAGACTTGGCTATGGCTTAGTCGTGTAATGAGAAGAAGGAAAACCATTGAAGAACAGAAGCAAGGGATTTGCAGGACTGCTGTTGGTTCTTGAAGACAGACAAGACTTGAAACCAAAGACACACAAGCTAATAACAGTGTCATTATAAAGTTACAGTTACAGAATCTTGGAAGTTTAAATATGCTTCTCTTCTTCATCTCTTTGTTTTTCTGATGTCATATCTGAGATGCTTTGTCAAATTACATTTCTATCCTGGACTCAGATTTCTTTTATCTTACCATTGCCTTGGCTACACCTCTTCCTCCTGTTCCCCAAAGTTATTCCTTCCTTCTTCTCCAAAGTTATAACTTGTTATGTTCTTACAATAAGGCTGAGAAAGAATCTTCCTCCTCTTGGTCCATAACAAACTTCATGTATTAGAAACAAAGTAAAAAAAAAAAAAGTCCTACCCAGTCATTTGTGTCCAGGTCACCTGAAGCAGTGGCAAATGAAGATGAGTGATTGGTATTTCCCTTCATCCTTTCTGGTAATCCCACCCCCCCAAACATATACAAATACTGGATAAACATTTTTAAAAAGCAGTAGAGCAGTAAGTGTCACCAGAGTGAGGATGAAGGATTGTAGCCTACTATCCACTATCCATACATCCTGTATGTGTCTGTTACCAAAGTCTCTGATTTAACATGAAGTCGAAAGCTGAAAGAGCTCTCATTCCCAATGAAAACACTATTGCAAGCCATCAAACAGGGTTAAAATTTACCCACCGTTTTGTAGAGTACAATGGACTTTCACACACTTTTACTTACTCATTGGATATTTTAGTTACCGGTAAACATTTCACACAAACCTCATTTTTTTTTTTTTCCATTTTGAAAACTGGGAAAAAAAAATTTAATTGTAAAAAATGTTGGTATAAATTAACAAGAGAGGTGATGGTACTATATTTATTTAGTTATCTGCCTATCTTACAGGACATGACAGGCAACCACTATAATTCAGCATTGGTTTGGGAATACTAGATCTATTGCATGTTAGCTCCGATCATCGCCGTTTTCCCATAAGAAGTAGTTAACTCTCTGCATTAGCCACAATTAGCAATGTAACAAGAATTCATTCCATCTGGTACTCTTAAGACACTTTCCCTCCCCCCCCCTTTTTTAATGAAGAAGCTACAGAAGGTGACACATCTAGCATATTGTTCTTTTCCTCCTCCAGATTACAAAATAACATAGCTGCCTCACCAGCTACGAAGGGGCATTGAAAGTTGCATTGGTATTCTTACTGAATACAAAATGTCTTTCTACACCATCTCTTGGGGATGGGTGGGAGCTAATATCAGTTTTACATAGTACTTCGTATTTAAATTTGATGACAAATACACCTCTTCCATGCATCCTTCTATTTTCCCTTTACCTATAGAATTCGGAATATTGCTGCAAGTGATAAGAACCTTACAAGCATTAGAAAATAAATGGAATTGCATTTCTTTCTGATTACTGTTCTCGGTTTCTAGAGAAATGCCCACTTCACAAAAGAGATGCTTTCCAAACTCCCAGAGAAAAGTGTTTTTGTGTGTATATGTAGATAACATACATAGAAGTTAGTCTCCAAAGATTCTGTGACTTGTATAAAAAAAATAATACTTCAGTTGATAAAGGACGCCCTCTCTGGCATTCAGTCAACAACTGTCTAACTAACTTTGACATTGACACACAGTGGAAAGCCAAATGGGCTGCTGAATGCCCAGATACAGGCAGCTACATAGATGACACTACACAAAAGGTGCCAGGTTTGGACCTTCTTTGCAAGCATTGTCCAGTTCTGAACAGGATTTGTACTCAACATGGCATCTGCCAGGACTCATTGTTTAAGTGGGGTCTTGTCTCTACCCCTCAGTGTGACTGTGATATTCCTCAACAAAATATACATCACATTGTGTCCAAATGTCCATCAAGAGCTTACACAGCCCAGTGTCTGATTACTTCAACAAAGATCACCCTATCCTTGAATGGCTGGGTGGACTGGACATTAACATTTTAACTATTATAAATCCATGTATTTGCCATACTCTAAATAAATAAATAAACTTCAGTTGAGAAAAAATTGTTCTCAGAAATGGTTTCTTCTGCTTCCCAATCTAAAAAAAATAAATAAAACCCTCTTAGTAAACTAGAAACATGTTTTAAATTTGAAAATGGAAGAGGAATTTTGAAGTATGGATAGAATGATCCATTAGATTACTTCCAGATTCATTTGTGCATGGAGGCGAAATGGGCATATGTTTCATTTAATCCTGCCCCCTACTTCATTTATTGGGATATTTTGATAAAATCTACTAATGGTATCAGAAAGAATGCTTTCCTTTTAGAGAATTCTTTTCAGTTTGCTTGTTTTTTAAAAGAAAAAAAATATCAAATGAGGAAAAAATACAGAGGAATTTTTTGTGCATGTGGATGATAGTCGTTGAATTACATTGGGACTGAGGGTATTTGCCCAATCTTTTATTGTGCAATAATGTCACCTAAATTCTTTCTATTTTACTGATCTTCAATTAACACATTTCATCCTAATGATGACACAAGAGAGCCCATTTTGTCTAGTGGTGAAGGCACCAGGCTAGAAATCAGGAGTCTGGGAGTTCTAATCCTGCTTTAGACATGAAACCTGGCTTGGTGATCTTGGTCCAGTCACTGTCTCTCAGCCCAATATCAGGCTTGACCACAAGCAAGTTGGTTAAGTACTCATCACAACCAAATGGATCAACACTCGGTTGATTTTGAAAAGGGGGGGATGGGCTGCTCTAGTGGGAAAATGCTAGGAAGGAAGGAAAAAAAATCCCAATGATGATCCAAAAAAAGTTCTCTGCTGTGTTTTTCCAGATCAAAAGAGGGCGGGAAGGGAACAGGACTTCCTTCACTTTTCAGTAACGAAATAAACTTGACTTTACCAAAATACATTCTAAAGCAACATGAAATGCAAATTTTAATGGGGTGGGTGTGGTGGTGAGTGAAAAGAGCCAGGAAATTGAGAGAAGATTTCAGCAGAGTATTGATGCATTTTCTGTAAGATTAAGACTACAGTGAGAATATCTCTTTGTTTTTATGATATGTTCTCCTCCCCTTTTTTTAAAAAAGAAAAAAAAAATCTGAACTTTATTTATTACATTAATATCTTTTTCTAAAGAAGCTTAAGGTGTGTTCATAGCAAACTCTACTATATCATGGTCCTTTGAGATAGATTAGGCTGCAATATAATTGAAGTTTCATATAGCAATCTAGTTTCATTGCCTCAATTAATGGTTATGGACAATCCCATGAAGCAAAAATAGAGGGGCTGGGTTTTTATTGAACTATAGAAATGTATTACATGAACATGAACTAATTGTAAGGTGTAACATTCCATTAAAGGTCATTTGTTGTATCCTCATTTTTGCAATTGGAAATTATGTTCCTTTTAAATTGTAATTAAACTGTACGTGTTTTATGCATGAAAATCTCTTGCTCATTTAGACGGAGGTCTCCTTGCTTTTCACACTTGATATCCAGCAATGAATTGATGCTAGCACGTAGAAAAAAAAAATGCATCGTGTCAACAGGCCAGATCTCTGTGTTCTGTTGAAAGAATCTAAATGCTTTAGCAATGGCCAGTGATAGTCACCTTGTGTCCAATCAATATCACACTCCACTGCCCATTTTGTCAGTTGGAGCATGAGTGTGGTCATGTCAAATACTCCATTTCAACTGATATATGATTTCAGGTTTTCTAATATCACTGGTTTGGTGTTGACTTTTTGATCAGTTCTACCGCTGGCTAGAACTCGAAGCTCAGTCGCCACCTGCAGAGATCTTTAGAGTGACTATACACATTTATTCCCATTTACAGCCAACTTCTGGAAGAATGATCTTCAGAAGCAGTATTAAGAGGGCAGCATTCAAGGCAGCACTTCAGCTGTATGACTGGTTGATTGAAAGGGTGTCTCCAACAGTTCTCACTGAATATGACATTTTAAGGCAAACTCTTTCTAAGTCTGGTTTATTCTGATCCCAGTTAATATAATTACTGCTTGTGTTCCAAACAGGATCAGATGCTAATTCATTACATAACTCTCAGTCAAAGCAGTTATTATTTTCAGTTTGAATAGATGGCAACATATCTAGCACTACAGCTCAATGAAAAGAGTAAGTTACAATCCCAGTGATACTTCTGACTGGGAAATCTTTACAAAATATAAAGCTATATGTTGTTTTAATTCCATGTTTCCTTGTTAGCTGTTTATATTGAGCTAATTCAAAAATTATTAGCAATTCAATCAATCAATCAATCAACCAACCAATCAATATTATTTCAGACATAGACCAATATAGAACTAATAATGTAACAATAATGGTATTTATGTAAATTTGTTGTGTCAGGGGTGCAAAAAAGAATGGCTATTTGTAATAGGCAAATAATTAGTAATTTTAGATATTTAAACATAATAGAAAAATATCAAAAAAACACGAGAGTCTTATGAAATTAGAATTAGTTTTACAATGAAAAATCTAAATACTACAAATAGATCATATAATTATAAAAGGCCATAAATAATATAATATGTAAAACACTGACAGTGTAAAGGTATGGTAATTTATGTATCAATTTCCCATATTTATATATGAGACAATATGATTGTAGATTTCTATTTTTAAAAAGTGAACTCAGCAACACCTGACCAATAATTTCAATTTCCCCTCACTACAAGGACAAAGCTGAAGCTCTTGTGATATGTTCTAGAACTTTCCCTCCAAGTGACAAGGCCATTACAGCAACCAAAAACTCTCCTAGTATTTGGGGGGACAATACTGCACATATAATATTTATATTAGCAGTTAAGATTGTTTAGCCTTGATTATGTTAAAACTTCTTAAATCATCACTGAGTAGCAGCAATATAAGAAGTAGCAGTAGGCGTATGTGTATCCCACATTTCTACTCGCTTTGAGGCCACAAGAGCTATAATTCTTCGGCAGATTGAAAATATAACATGCTTTTGAGCTGTTATCTTTGTGAGGATTCCCAAAGATATTCCCAGATGCACGGGTTTTAGCCCTGTAATAGAAGCTTTTTGTGACATTGTTATGCACCGAGCACAATATCAGACTGGAGACAAATCTCTTCAGAGGTGATGAAAGAGTTCTTTGAAATAGACTCTGTCCTTTTAGTATTAAATATATATATATATATATGAGAAAAGAAAACCTACCCTTTGGAGAAATAACCCCCCCAAAAGGTTAAATAGATCTACCAGCTGCATTATATTAATTGTATCACTTAGACATAAACAAACATTTTATATTTTGGGGCTCAACACAGAGGTATCTGCTTCAGCTTTCCAAATCAGCAGTAACCAACATTTATTGGAAAAAGTGGGCAGCTTGTTGACTTGTATGGAAGTACTTTTGAGAAAGTTCCTGCTATGCAAAGATTCATAATAATGTGACTTAAATCGTTATTGTTGCTCTCTGAGTCAGTTTGGTTTGCTTGTGGACATTTTATTACCCCAATGTCGGAAGAAAAATCAGTTCCTGTTCCAAGCCAGGAGAAAGACGCTGAAATAAAATGGAGATCAACTGCAAGAAAGAAGGTCTCCGTTTATTTCGTAGCCAGAAACTTCAGTGACAGCAGCCGGATTCCTAAGAGATCATAGGGGTCATGGCTGGCTTTATAAGTGAGAGGACAAAGGCAAATCCTGGGTGTTTTGTTTATCTGAGCTAATCTTGTCATTTTGGCTCCTTGCCTATTGGGTTGTTTTAGGTGGAATTTCTGGCTGCTCTGTATTTATGGCCCAGTCTTTCTGAATGGATGCAAAATCTCCATTCCTAATGAGTGTTTCTGCTTGAGTTTGTTTTCCTATGACATGAAGACTGGGGCTGCTTTCTGCCTTCAAGAAGATGTCTCTTTTCTTTTCCTTTAGGGGAAATATTCTATTCTGCCTCTTTTTAATATTGAGAATATTTTACTCTGTGAGTGAGGCTTTCCTACACCGACTAGGTAACTTATTTGATGCATTTCAATGGCTCAATCTTAAAAAAAAAATTGCAAATGACCAAGCTCAGAAAACACTCAGGATTCCCAACTTCACTTCAGAGCTACATATATTCTCTTCTATTAAACAGATAACCTGTCTGGTTTTTTTTTTTCCTAGAAAAAAAAAAGGTCTCTTCTATTGGCTTATTTGTTTGGTTTACAAATGCTGAAATTCTTATTCTTAGCCAGAGACACAAAGCAATAATTTGCAACAGAATGCAGAAATAGCTAACCCAGGAATGCTTAATGAAAGGGTCACTAAAAGAGATAATTTGTCTCTTATCAAAGCCCTTTACGTTACTTATCAGTCTCAGAGAAACATATGAATTTCTAAGCTTTCTCAGCTTGAGCTTTGAGAAAATGTATTGTAGAATACCTCAGTTTGGTGTGTTTATTTTTTCTGTATAAAGTAGCTCTTTGTACTGTATGCCCACCCTACATTCATTCCATATTTGCCCCATTAAAATCAAGCTCTTTCAAAGTTAGCAGAAAATTCCCATGCTTAATGTAAAGGAAAAAAAAGAGAGGATAAGTATTACATATAGGTACCTTATACAGTATCTAATACAAACTATTACATGCATATACCTTATCTATGTTTAAGGTAACTGATAAAAGTTTAATTAACTTAAAATTAAACTAAATGCAATTTTTGCCTAGCGTCACTCGAGGCTTAAGGACTGCAATTCCTCGAATACCATGTAAAGAGAAATACATTTAGCCCTCAATCGCAGGAAAACAAAAGTCCTATGTGCAGTTTGATACTATTATTTAAAAAAACTTGAAGCCAAATTGTTCTGTTAAACTAATTTACAAAACAATAAAAAGTACTTGTTTTGCTCAACTTTAAATGCACACACACATAAATTAAAATTATATCTTCTTTCAAATTGTTTGAAGCCATTTCTCAATCTTCAGCATGTTGGAAAAGTAACAATGAATCTACTAGCATTTTTTTCATCCCTTTCTTACACACACATGTCCTTTATGTTTTTGATATTAAAGAATAGTAAAATGTATGTAAACTGGATTTTTGTTTTGAATAAACACACAACAAAACAAAACCTGCTGTGTTCAACAGGACTTTGTGGCTTATCTACCTGAAGAATCAAAGTGAGGCTCTAAACTTTGTGAAAATTTGAAGGTTTCACCTTTCTTTGCAAAAGAATATCTCCCTTTGGTGCTAAAACAACTTCTGTCTTACCACTGCCTTTTTTTAAACCTCCAAGTTATTACAAGGGTACCTCTAAGTGGCAGTGTCATCATAGAGTAATCATCGATGTAATCCTTTTAAAACTTTCTCAGTCCTTTCATTTCATAGATGCTCAGCATCTCTTCAAAGAGTTGAGATAGTTTTAGAATCCACTTTCATTTTCTAATCCAGCCAGGGCTAGGGGAAAAAAAAAAAGAATTCAATATGTTATTGGGACTTTCTCGTGTTCATCTTAGAAAGTTAACAGCAAGCATCCCTGGGTTTGGTTTGGTTTTTTTTCCCTTTACCATTCTGAATCTTAACTTCGGTTATCATCAGCAAGCAAAACTGCCTTGAAACAAGATTAAACTTGTAGAATTTAATTTCCATAATAGATGTCTCCAGTTGCAGTGATGGCAGCTGATTTAGGACATTTTAAAAAGGATTAGAAAATTCTGTGGACCACAGGCGATGTTAATTGCATTCACATGCAAAACACAAAACAAGTTCTTGAATTAATGCAATTTCTGATTCTGGAGGTTGTTCTTTCCAGAATTGGTAAATTATTATTATTATTATTGAATCCTGATTCAGATTAAGATCTACATTTCTACATTTGTCAATTCAGATTTTATAAAACCATTATAAATAACTGCATTCATGATATCATATATTCATGATACATATGAGACCTGTGGTGGCGCAGTGGCTAGAATGCAGTATTGCAGGCAAAGTCTGCCCATAGCCAGGAGTTTGATCCTGAACTCAAGGAACTCAGCCTTTGATCCTTCTGAGGTCAGTAAAATGAGGTCCTAGATTGTTGGGCACACTATGTTGACACTAAACCATTCAGATAGTTATGTAACACACTATGGAGCGGTATATAAGTCAAAGTGCTATTGCTATTGCATAAGAATGTAAGAAAAGCTTGGCTGGATTAGTCCAATTGCCTCCAGTTTTCCTTGAGGCCAAAGCCAGATGCCTTGGGGAAACTACAAGCAAGATAATAATGGAAAAGAGCATTCTCCTGTTCCTAACAGTTTGCCTGGTTCTGCTTAAAACAAAGAGTAAAGACAATGTGTAACTGCTTCTTAATTTGCAAAGAGATTTCAGGGAGGAATGCACTTAGTCACAATAATCATAGAGATATTCTTTTTTCTTCTTTTCCCTGGAGTGCTCCAACTACTGTTCATAGATGCACCCACTCATTGTACTATTATTATAGCCCTGTGCAGTAGATTAAACTCAGAGGTAAAGTTTGTACAATGAACTTCACAGAAGTAGGGACCTTGAACCCAGTTCCTTACACCATTTTTAACCACAATATATTTGCTGGCTTCTTTAGCAGATTACAAACAATGAAGGACTTAAGAAAAAAGTCTTGGTCTACCCCTCCAAACTCCCCCTGACACTTTGGGCTAGTACAAGGGGATGCCAACATTGGCCACACCTGAACAACGAATAGAAAGATGGAAAGAACAGGGGGGAAAAAATACTGTCTCTCCTTGCTGAGCCTTAGGTGGATAAAACAGCACTAACACCACAGTGAGGAAAGCTGAATATATTTGGTGGTGTCACAGGAGAGATACAGGTCATGAAGAACAGGCCTGCAAATTGAACAGAATGGCTTTCCAAAGTACTGCAAGGTGATTGGCAGTGCATTACTTAAGAAAGCTCTAGTATTTATGAGTGAACATGGCTATAACTTAGTTCTTAGCCTCTTTGGCCTTTTAAGCTCCTTTATCTTTGTGGTCAGAAAGCCACTGCAAGCTTGCTTTAAGTCCTTGATAAGGGAATTCTCATCCAACTAGGAACTACTGAGAATCATACATCAATTTGGAATGTAGCAGGACTGACACATTGGTGCCTTGATTTTTGATTTTTTGGAAGATCATCTTATGTAAATAAGACATCTTTGGACCCAGTAATTTTTGGCTGCCTAAATTTGCTCTGAGTACGAAGGCTGGGCTCTTTTAAAATAAATCTAATGTTCAGATGCATAAAATCCACCTCCCTTTGTGGTAGGTAGCCTTAGCCTTTATTGTTGCTGCTAGCCAAGAAACATGTTCTTTCTTCATCCAACTGGTTGAGATGAAATTCTGCAAATGTGTTGTGCCTGAGAAAAGTAATGGAAAATCCCCTTGAATATTTCATTAGAAGCGGGATGGGGAGGGTGAGATATCTTGTTGAAATTTAGTAGTTTATGTTAGTTCTGATATTTATCAAGGCATGACATTTGAAGGAAATTAGAAAAGGCTCCTCTTGAGTTGAAATTAGCAGGGGAAAAAAAACCCTCCTTGTTCAGATGTGATAACGGCAGAGTTCTGAGTGGCTTCAGAAGGAACTAGAGGAATTGATAAAGAATAGAGCCGTTGTTTGTTTCTCTCTCTCTCTCTTTCACACATATACACATACAAACAGAGAGAAGGAGAAAGAGAGATAGCAATTTCAGTCTAGAGAAGAAGAAAAAACAGCAGTTAAATCAATAGCCCGGAGCATGAAATCTTTATGGTTGGAAAATTAGCTCTATTACACTGATTGTTTTAGGCCCATCAAGTCGATTACTTTGGGGGTGGAGTGGGGATTAAGATCCAGATTGTCCCACCTAAGGATTTAGGTCACTGAGTGGGAAACAGAATGACAGAAGAGATGGGTTTCTAGTTTCAGCCTGTAGAACCCCTATGTTCTTGAAGACCCAGTCACAGAAGATGACCTCTGGAAAAGTTACATGACTGGATGACAAGATATGTAATGAATAATAGGAAATTGTCAGAAATTAAGAGGACTTAACTGATCAACTTTGGATTGCTCTGCAGCTAACCATGTGATGTGAAACGAAACTGTAGCATGTTGCATTGATCTAGCGGGTAAAGCACTCAGAATCTGAGCTCACCCCACTTTTATAATTAATCCTATTATGTTATCTTCCTGGTCTTTGCGTATTTCTGCGACCTTCAATTGCTTTACTCCCCATGTTTGAAATGTTCAAAACTCTTTATTCTATTCTACCTTCCAGTTCTAAATTATGTATTGCACTTCAGGTTCTGGACACAAGTTCATAGACATTCATCTTCTCGATCGCAAATGTGTGTGTATAGTTATAGACAAATTTGATTGATCTAAGGAAGCATAAAGCTAATGCATTTGTCCTCTCTTTGACTTAGTATAAATTATTTAGTAGGGCTGGTGTTGAACAACTGCAGCATATTGGGGGCTGAAGGTATGTACAGGATAGTCAGGTATAGGATAATCACAATATATCTGAGATAGATCCTGAAATCTATCTAATAGACATTATTCAAGATCCATCAGCATAATGTGATATCACATTTCAAAACATGCAACCCTTGTGAGGACTCCTGTGAAAAATTGAAAGTAGTTGGTTTTGTTATTCTTTATTTTCATGAGCAAAAATTAGAAGACAGATTGAAATCCTTTATTTACTGCTTCTACAGCTAGTGGAATATGAAGTTCATAAATGCTAATGAGTAGGTATCACCAGCACAGTAACTCAGCAGGCAGAAGCATGATAAATTAAGGTGTTGCATATTGTATACTGTAGCAATTAGAGTAGTTTAGAGATAAAACTGCTGAAATATACTTTCCTCCTACACATCCTCCCAGTGGGATGGATTTTGAAAGAAAACCAAGCAGATTCTTTCAGCTTGTAATAAGCATTTTTGAATGGGCAGATGGACAAAAATTGAGCTACCTCTCTTTAATGATGATTAATATCAAAACCAAAAGGCCCCTTGATTGCCAGACAGAAAAATGTGATTAAACAATAGGGCTAAGCAAGGATTTCCCATCTATTTTAAGTCGTATAATAACCCATTTTGGTTTTAGTTACTCCAAGGACAGTCTGTTTCTACATTGGTAGCTGTATGATCCCATTATTTACTGGGGAAAATATTAGATTAGTATATGAAGAACTCAATATGTTAATTCCACCAGCCATGAAAACTCAAGGGGTGATTTTGAGTCATTATTTCTCAGCCCTCCTCATCAGTAGAGGTGACATTAGGAAAATATCCATATTTCATAAGAATATCATGAATTTACAAAAAAATTAGAAAGCTAATAGGGGAATAAAATATGATAACTGCCACAATAATAAGGGCAAGTGTTAAATTATTTTGTTTGTTTATTGTGTGCTGCCCATCTCATCTAGAGGTATTCTAAATTAAACTCCTTTACACCCCACTTTTCTTTCTAAAAGTGTCCATAACTTTTATAATGGAAAAGTTCATTGAAATTGGATTCTACAGTATACCAAAAACAGGCAGCAAAATATTATTCTCATATTCTAAGGGGAATATCTATGACATTTTAGGCAAGAAGGCTGAGGAAACTGTGAAAATAGAAAAGGTAGTGGAAAAGTATAATTAATTAATCTGGTGCTGACCCTAACACTTTTTTTCCCAGTATCTTATTGCTGTTCTTTATGATCATCATCTCAGTTTCCACAGCAAATATTCCAAATTTGCACCTCTTCATTACCACCTATAAAAGACATTGTGGTTCTTTAAACAAACCCTGATTTGAGGTTGTTGAGATCTATGTGTTTAAGCCTAGTTAATTCTCCAACTGAGCCTGCCACAACTTCAAAGGAATTTTGTCTTGTGCATCATCTGAAATGTCTTGTGCATTTGATACATCACTATCATCTGAAATGTCTTATGCATTTGATACATCACTATCATATGAAAACTTGATTGAATTATAGCTCCTGGATTCATTCATTCATTCATTCATTCATTCATTCATTCATTCATTCATTCATTCATTCATATGAGAATATATTTAATTTCCTAGAACAAAAGCTCTATCAAGTTAACCAGGATCCACCCATTCCCTGTCAGTGAAGGGAATAAGCTATTTGTTTGTCTCCACTTTGGCAATAGTGCGAGAGCAATTTGTCACATTCTGTCACATGCGGCAAGCTGGGCTGTTGGGCTTGTGTGACTCCATCCATCATCTCTTTTTGTCCCACTGACCTTAGCTTAATGTGGATACCTTGGGGCACAGCCATTCTAACAATACACCAAAGAGCTATGTCTCCATAGCTGCTCCTTTATTTCATGAGTTCTGAAAGCATGAAGAAAAATGTTGTGAGAAAGAAACAAAATAGACATAGAAGAGAACAAGAGCGAGCTTTTCTCATTCTTCTAGACATGATGGGAATATTTGTAATGCTGAGAGCATGCTGTGTATCACTCATAACAGTGCTCATAAAAAAAGTTTCTTGCTTGGCTCAGCCAATAATAAAATGTCTTTTCATAAGGCAAATGATTTCCCATTCTGTATTCTCCCTAGGTCTTTTGAATGTTCTTTACCTCTTCATCATACACATGCCGAAGGAAGCAATGGGTTGTGACCATTCTTTCTTTCTTTAAATTTTTCAAATGATTATGGATCCTTCTCAGTTCCATAGAAATCATATTACATAAAAAAATGAATTCAACACTCTACACCAAATAATAATAAGAAAAATATTAAAGTAAGATGGGAATGATGTGGCATTAAGGTATTCATAAATTGGCATCTATAGGCCATTTCTATAGTCATGGACTGGTGGTCCTTGAAAAAAAATAATGTTGCTGGATCTGATTTTGAAGTGGCAATAAAACCACTCTGGGTTATGACAAACTGTAAAGACATTTTATATTACAGACATAGACAGGCAAGTATAAACATAGAACATAGTATAACAGAGTTGGAAGGGACTTTGAAAGTCTTTCAGTTCAACCTCCTGCTCAACCAGAAGACCCTATACTATTTCAGACAAATTGTTGTCCAGGATCACCACACTAGTGAAGGCAAGTTATTCCACTGGTTGATTGCTCTCGGTTAGAAAATTTATCCTTTTGCTTCTCTCCTGACTATGCTAGGAAGTCAGTGAGGAAGCAGAAGACAGAGAGAGAGAGAGAGAAAGAGAGAGAGAGATAATCCAGTACCACAGTCACAGAATATCAAGCAGATTACTTTACAGCAACTTTCCCTCCTTTATATTAATTTTACACATACCTCATTTTGACCTTTTTTTTTCTTCTTATTTTGCAATCAACTTATCTCAAATACAGGTGGATTTTGTATGGAATCTTCCCAAATAACCACTTACTATTACCAAACATTTCCAGCAAACAACTATTAATACCAGTCAATTCTGGAGACTGTGAGTTCTAGCCTTATACAAAACCAACATGGTGATCTTGGGCCAGTCACTTTCTCTCAGCCCAAAAAAGGTAGCACTGGCAAACCACATTTGAACAACCTTGCCAAGAAAACTGCAGGGGTTTATTTAAGGCAGTTTCCAAGAATAAGATATGACTGAAAGAAAATTGAGTGAGGTTACAATTTCTAATTCATGATGATTCTCTGACTCAGTCTTTCCATAGTAACAAACTTCAGAGAACCCAGCATTTACCATGAAAATAAAATGCCTTAGTGGCATAGCAATCTTTATCTTCTACCCCAATCCTCCATTCTCTGTCCTACATAATGTTAAATAGATGGGCAGGTGAATATTTTGAAAGAGGTAAGTTGCTATTCAGTAGCCAATAGTGTATTTATCCCCTATCGTTTGCTAAGGAAGAAATACATCCATCATGTTGTTATCGCAGGAATTAACCCATTAAAATTAAAGACTGAGCCAAGATGACCACATCTGCCCAAAAACTATGGCTATCAAAGATGGAAATATCAAATGATTGGCAGTACAAAAACAGATTAATGTTGCTTCAACCACAGCCTTTATGGAAGGAGTTTCAGGGGATAAATTGGTGTTACCTGGTCATTCTAGTGACACTGTAAATAGAGAAGATTTACATTCCAAAGCAATATCACATTTGGCTTGATTTATTTTGAGGTGAAATAGAAGTGATTTCCCCAGAATTATAGCCCCTGAGTCACTTCCTGTAGTTGTAAAAATAAAAAGGTATAAGTTAAAATGAAGCCATAAGCCATTATTTCAAAACAAATGACAATATAAATGGGACAAAAAATAATAATAATATCAAGGTTTGGTGTAGATGTACAGTGTGTGGATGTGAAGGGGGATAATATTGTTCCCATCTAATGCCTCCATTCCCCCCCATTAAATTTCAATTTAGCTAGGAGCATGTCAGAATGACAGAATCTCGTTTAAAAGCTGCAAAGACAACTGACAAAAAGTACATTAAAAATTAGATTTAGAATTCAAAGAAGGAAAGCTTTAAATCACTATAGGGATGTCTGAGGGGCAAGATTGATAACAGATGCCATTTAGTACATATTATTAACAAACCATTCAAGCATTGAAGGGACCTTGTCACTACATCACTTCTGTCTATGTAAATAATATAGCTAGAAGATTTTTACACATCAAAGGAAAGCAAAGCAGGGTTTGCATCGAGAAAGCAGGGAATGGGGGGGGGGGGAGGAAATTATGACTTTCCATTGCTGTTTCTTCTATAAATAAACCAGACAATAACAACACAGGAAATCATCATCCTCTTCATCAACATCACCACATCCTAGGAAAGCATTCCCGTCATGAGAACAAACATTCATCAGGCAAGGCTGCCACGTTATTACAACATTTAAATGTCTGAAAGTCAACACATCAAAGTGACTAATAGAAAGTGTTTATCTTTTAAATCTTTCCAGGCATCACATTCTTTCTGTAATCTTTTCTTTTTTTTTTGTTGTTTTCACTTACCTTTATGCTATCTGGGTGAGATGGTAGTGGTTTTTTTGTTTTGTTTTTTAATCACATATAAAGCTGTAGGGAATTGATGTTTCTCCTCCCAGTGGCATTGATGACCAGATAATAGGCAGATATGGATTTCTTAAATCTGACGTTAATTCCCCAGCCCGACTTTCTTGTTATTTTGTCCTGACATCACATTCCAAATTAATATTTGCTTTAAGCCCACATGAGGCGATAGTGATGCTGGGGGCTGTTAATGTAATTTTAAGGCAATGTATACTCCAAATAAGAGAGAAACCACAGGAAAGAAATGTTTTGCCAGGCTGATATCTGTTGTACTATTGTACTATGCATTCTAGGAAACAAAATTTCTCTAAGGTTCTTGACTCTTTCAGAATCTACTAATTTCTTCTGCTTCAGGTAATTCATTGTATATTTATTAGTATAATGTCCAACAAGACAGTAAGAAAAGGAAGAAGTACAGATAGTTCTCAACTTACAACCGCAACTGAGCCCAGCATTTTTGTTGCTAACGCAAGACAGTTGTTAAGGGAGCTATGCTTCATTTTACGATCTTTTTGCCACAATTGTTAAGTGAAATATTGCAATTGT
Source organism: Cerberus rynchops (assembly GCA_032468195.1). NCBI lineage: Eukaryota > Metazoa > Chordata > Lepidosauria > Squamata > Homalopsidae > Cerberus > Cerberus rynchops. Next base: position 171,694 of record JANHFJ010004382.1, on the reverse strand, counting down.
TAAGTGAACCGTGTAGTCATGAAGCAAATCAGAAGCCTGCTGGGAAGGTTGAAAGTCATGATCACACAATGACATAAAATATGTTCCAGTTGCCAAGCACCTGAATTTTCAACACATGACTATGGGGATGTTTGACTGTGGCTGCATCTCAAGGTCACGTGATCCCTGTTTGCAACCTTCTGACAAGCAAAATCAATGAGGAAGCCAGATTCACTTAACAACCAGACTACTAACTTACCAACTGCAGTGATTCACTTAACAACTGTGGCAAGAAAGAGGAAAAGGTCACTTAACAAATGTCTCGCTTAACAATAGAAATTTTGGACTCAGTTGTAGTCATAAGGACTATCTATGATCAAATTGTTGGTCTGGCACTTGGGAGATCCAGTTTCAAGTACCCCTTCACTCAGACACTGACTTTGATTGGGTCAGTTGGTCTGTCTCAGCCCGACTTTTTTTTCACAGGGATACAGTGGGAAAAATTATAAGGGCCTGACCATTAATGATCCATCTACCAAGCTACCTGGTTTTCACCCGCCTTTCTATATCTGGACAAAACTGAACAGAATTAGATGTGACACTGAAAGAAGTGCCTGTGTGCTGTATCCATGACGCTGGCAAGATTCCCCTTGTTGCAACTTGGGGCTGATATGTAAACTATTAAACACATTGTACAAGACTGCTCGCAACAACATGTATTATCTGGTTCCTTAGAAGTTCTACATGAAACAATGCCAGAGATCTAAGGATTGCCACCTTGATAGCCAAAGTGGATATCCAGTCATGAGGCCACTGTTGCATCCCTGTAAAAGTTTTGTATATAATTACATTATGCATATATGCTTCTCTTTGCCATGTTCTCATCCTACACTAAATAATAATAATGGGGGGGAGAGATGCTTTTTTTCCCATAGATACCACTGGAAGGTGAAAGTGCTCTGTAATTCCTCCTTGAGTCAGTAGCAAAACAGGATCAGGTCTATGACAAAAGGCATTTTTTTTTTCCTCGTATTATGCATTAGCCGAGGTCATAATGACTTGCTGATTTGAATTAATATCGCCAGGAAGAAATTTAGAGCTTGGATTTCAATCCCGTGCACCACAGCCTTTACTTAGCCATGATTCATGCAACAAGGGGAAAGCGGTGCAGTGAAAATATATAAACCCATGCTTGTTCTATTTGGTGACTGTTATTAAACAGAGATTTACAACCAAACCCCCATCCTGTCGGGGCTGGCTGTGCTTTCCAGCTAACAAACACGGCAGTCTTCAAGTGATATATGGCACCACATATTGAATCATTGCTCGTTCATGCTGGTAGCATATATTCAAACAAGGAAAGATAAATTTACACTAGTGTGCTTGTATGTGTGTGTGTGTGTGTGTGTGGAGGGGGGAGGTTTGAGTATAATCCAACTCTTCCAAATGCAAGTTCAAGCGAACTTCAAGCGCTATGATGGCTGTATTTACAGATAGTCCTTGATGTAAATTTAGTTCATTTTGTGATGGTTCAAAGTTACAATGGCAATGAAAAAAAGTGTCTTATGACTGTTTTTCACACTTACAACCATTACAGCATCCCTGAGGTCATGTGATCAAAATTCAGATGGTTGGAAACTGACTCGTGTTTATAATGGAGGTTCAATTATCTCACTTCTCAGTTCTCATAAATCAAAAGAAAGTTTGTAGACGGAAGGCTAGAATGCCATTTGGGGGTTAATTTCTCTCGTGACACCATGTCTGAATGTCCCAAAGATGCTTTTTCAAAAGGTAACTGCACTCTCTTTGTTTTCCTTGAACACATTTCGCTTTTCATCCGAGAAGCTTCTGCAGTCAGAACTTACCTTGTGAAAAAGTACCTTTGGGACAACCATGACTGGGATGACCTAGAATTTCCATAGATATAGATAACATTTGAAAGCGACATAAGTTGGATCTAAATCTGAAGGGGTAAGAAGACCTCATCCCTGTCTTGTCCATCTCTTAACTCACTTAGTTGCAGTTTTAGTACAGTTTTTAAACAAAATTTTAATCTGTGTAGCTAAAATGTTTTAATATTTTAATTGTTTTATAGTTGTTTTATAACTTATGATTTTAGAAGTTTGAAAAGCAAATTAGGAAGAAATTAGGAAAATAGGATGGGGAAATTCCTCTCTCACGACCAAGAAAATCACAGAACTTGACATATATTTCAACCTGATCCAACTCAAAATTTTCAGAGAGATTTAAAAAAAATCAGAAGTTGATGTACAGCTAAATGATAGAGCACAATTCAGTTGGAGATAATGAGAAGGAATTGAATGAACTGAACAAAAATCACTAGAGAAATTACCAAAGAAATGTAGCATATCAAAACAGGTGAGAATGAGCAAATAAATATTATAACTCCAATTAAAAACGCTGCTTCTAATGAACTGGAAAGGAATACGGAAATGACTTAGCCTGATGGATTTTGCATTGCTGAATGAGTTCTATAATATCCATTTAGACTGTTTTAGTTCAGTATCTCTGGTTGCTGGGATCAACTTCCTTGGAAATCATTAAAAAAACATTAATAAAGTTGCCATATCGATATTTGATTAATAGAAATCAAATAGTTCGGTAAAAGCCAGAACTTCTGGAGTTTCTTCCCATTCCTAAATACTTTACAGAAAATAAATCAATATATTCAAAGTCATATTGGTAGAAGGATGTTGGAGATGGAGCTGCCAGGCAAGAGGTCAAGAGGAAGGCCAAAGAGGAGATAGATGGATGTGCTAAAAGAGGACATGGTCAATTAGGGTGAGAGTAGAGGATGCCGAGGATAGAGTTAGGTGGAAAAAGATGATTGCGCCCCTAACGGGAACAGCCGAAAAAAGAAGAATATTTAAAGTGTCAGTTTAGATGCAAATTAGCCATGAAAATATGAGAAGGATTCGTGAAATCAATTTGGAAGGCCTTGTTATGCAACCCTAAATTGTTGTAATGTAAAATACCAGTATGGTCCATGGTTCATGGTCCTCCCAGTTTAGAAACTATATGTTAGAATTTTTTTAAAAAAATGATTATCTTTGGCTTAACATGACTAACAAATAGATGAAGTTGGGTTTTTTTTTTGCTTAAAAATGTTACTAATATAAAATGTTGCTATTTCTCAAAAATAAACCAAACTAAATATTATTCAGTCCGAACAGGCAGAATTTAACAGCTATCTCTATCTCTAGATGAAGAGAAGCATAACTGAATACAAGAACATTCAATGTTTGCTTAGCTGGTTGACTGAATCTCTTTCTCCACATCATAGCTGAAAAGGTTTTCTATGTTATATTGTTGTGTTGTCTATTTTAATAATCTAACCTCCTTCCTTCTCCCAAACCCTCTCTTCCCTTTCTCTGCCTTATTTTGTAAATATAAAAGAAGACTCAAACCCACCAAGATTTTCAACCATACCCAGGTAAGTCTTTAAGGCAGAATTGCTATATGTGCATTATGCAAAAATATGTAGCAAATATACTGTGCACACCGAACCTCGCTATTGTGGATTGTGCCTGTGCCATTCAATGTTTCCTTGGACAGGCTTTGCAAAATAAATTTCCTACAAGATTTCTCATGGGAATTGGATGCTACATATTTCATTGGGCTAGGGTTCAAGAAATCCTGTTTATTTATGGAACACCTGCTGTTGTGTCTAATCTCATAACTATCACTGCCGTTATGCTCTTGTACTTCATACCATCTATTAATTTGATAATTCAGGATCTGACTACACCTGCTCAACCAACAAAGTTAACTAAAATATGTCCCACACATGGACATCAGTCTACATCCTTTACTGGATGAATGTCATCAGTTGTTAAGACCAAGGGGAAAACAATAAGTAAGCAAATGTCACTAAAAATGAATGGTTAACAGAGAATTAATAATGAGTCATTCAGCACTACAAAAAGTTCCTTGAATGTCCCTCAGTCTTCCCTGAAATAATTATGCCCTATTAGAAAGCACAGATAGTTAAATACTTAATAAAATATTTTGTGATAAATTTGATTAAAGTTGTTCCTCAAAACCGAACATTTGGAAGCTAGAAGCTATTGATTTCTAGTTAGTGACTCTATTAATTGTGTGTCCATTATATGAAATTGGAAACAACAGAAAAATAATGCAAAGATGGTAACCAAAAGGATTAGAGAGTTAAATAGTTGCTTTTAAGAAAAGGTCTCTTTGAATGCTTAAGCACAAATATAATATAAAGGTGGGTTTTTCTGCCAGATGCTGGTTTTGTGCATAGTACACATAAAAAGGAACAAAATAACTGATTTGGAAGGGATCTTGGAGATCTTTTAGTCCACCCCGCTACTAAGGCAGGAAACCCTGTATACCATTTCAGCCAAATGGTTGTAATATTGGTTTAGCTTGCTTTATTGTAATTGTATTGGGTAAATACTATTTTTGATGACAAACTGTAAAGTACAATCCTAACTTTCAAGGTGAAAAAAAAACAAACAACCAGCAGCAAAGTGAATGGACTTGATTTGCGATGGGTACACCATTGTAAGACTCAATAGAATGGATTGGGGACTTTGTGGAGAAAATGTAGGTATATGATAACTGGGAGTCAACACCAATTTGATAACATATAAATAGTCAAATCTCCTGTATGAATGGAATCATTTTCTTTGTAAAGGTGGCCCTCAACCTATGACCACAACAGGGACCAAAAAATTAATTATTAAATGGTGAGGTTATTAAGTGAAACGTCACATAACTGCACCCAATTTTATGACTTTTTGTGCTCTGGTTCTTAAGTTTAATCACTGTGGTGATTAAAAGAAAGATCATATGACCACAACTTGTGATTTTTCCCTGCTGGCTTTGTCATTGACTTTGCTTATTAGTAGATGGCCAGAAGGGTAACAAATGGCACATAACCATGAGAAAATGTAAGCATTGTAAATCAGTCATAAACTACTTCTTTTTTCAGCACTGTCATGACTTTGACTAGTTGCTAAACAAATGGCCATAAGTCGAAGACTATCTGTAGATAAATAGGTTTGCAGTTTAAATATCGTCAGAATTCTTTTGAGATAACTCTGAACATAAGCTAATAGATTTCCATTAAATATAAGCAACATTTTCATGATGGTTAAAGTTGTGTCCAGTAGTGGAACAGTTTACTTATGGAGATTTTCTCTGGAAATGTTTTAAGAAAAAGTATACTGTACAGATACATTTCATGAATATTTCAACTCATTTTCTTGCAGAATGAAGAGGGTTGAATGAAATAAACTTTGGTCTTTCCAAACATGCACTTTATGACACAACAAGACTACGAGTTGCGAAAAAAGTGAAATTGTAAGCCAGGTGAAATAAACATGCTATAAAAGATGGATAGAAAAAACCTCTATGTTCTAACAGGAAATTCTTCACAAAGATGAGCAACTTTCTACTACCCATTTTGGCAACAGGTAATTGCTACCTGATATGAGTTAACTCTTTTTAATGAAAGACATTTCTAAAAAGTTCAAAATCCAAATAAAAGCTTTTGTCTCTTCCAAGTTATTGTCCATCAAAAGAATGAATCTATTTAATTTTCATTGTTCTGTTATCAAGCATAGATTGGATCATGAGTGGCAGCTAAATTTGTTGAAGGTATTAAATTGCTAAAGGTAATGCATTTGGAAATCTTCTGAACTTACTTGCTATGTTAGGCTGCCATTCAAAGACTTAATGAATAATTCCCCACTCTTAGCTTAAAAACCATTCTGTCAAAGTAGGAAAGCTTGTGCCAATTGGCATAAACTCCAAATGTGGCAATAGTTACAAATGACCCCTCCCACCACCTTTATGGTCCGCCCTACACCACATTACATTGATGAGTATTTGTTGAACTGTAACACATCTGCATGTTTGCTCTATCCCCATGAGATTTAGTTAAAACATTTGTCCTATTGACTGAAATTCTTCACATCTACAAAATGTGAGCATGTCTCTTTTTTTGATACAGTTTTAAAGGAGATCTCCAGTAGTATGGCTGTGAGAGTTGGACCATAAGGAAGGGCTGAGTGCTGAAGAATTGATGCTTTTGAATTATGGTCATGGAGAAGAGTCTGGAGAGTCCCTTGGACTGCAAGGAGATCCAATTAGTCAATCCTAAAGGAAATCAATCCTGACTGTCCATCAAAGCTCAAATACTTTGGCCACCTAGTGAGAATAGAGGACTCATTGGAAAAAAAACCTGATGTTGGGAAAGATGGAAAGCCAAAGGAGAAGGAGATGAAAGAGGATGAGATGGTTAGATAGTGTCATAGATCATGGGCTTGGGCAGACTCCAGGAGACAATGAAGGACAGGAGGCCTGGGTTGCTGTAGTACATCAGGTTGTGAAGAATCAAGCACAATTTAGGAACTAAAAACAAAAAAGAGGATTAGATAAATAGATGGAAAATAAGACCATCAATGGCTGCTACTGTTATGGATACATGCCAGCATCAGAAATAGCTAATATTGCTTTGGAATGAATGCCAGTTGCTTCTGCTAATGCTGGTTTGGTTGTTTGCCTGTTTCGGAGCAAAGTTCCATGGCCCTAAAAATATATTATTATTTAGTTTTTATTCAGTGATGTTTAGTTTTAGTTTGAAAAATGGGATTCTCCCATTTTTATTTCATCTTATATCCTGTTTTAGAAATATCCTCTTCTGAGTTTAAAAAAACACCCTCCTTCAAGGCAAAATGATTGTTTGGAAGGAATTAATTGAAAAAGCACTAGAAATGATTTAGGATAACCCTGACTCTGATTAAGATGATCTTACACAAGCTTTGTTAAAAAAAAACAAAAAAAACTATCCATGTATGTTGGTGTTTAGATGTGTTTTGGGTAGCAAACATTGTCTTAATATATATTTCCCTTTGTTTGCTGGACCACACTGATCAAAAATAAAAGTATAACTTAACTTAAAAAACCAAAGCCAACCTACTTATTTATCTCTCCCAGTTTTCAAACAATAAAGCTAGGGGTGACAGAATCTGAACTGAAAATATACAGATGTCCACTTTTGAAATGCAACATTTTATTAAAAATTTGCAGCAATACTTTTTTTTCTCCATGCCTCCCTCCTTCAAAAAATTGTAACCCACACTGAAGAATCCTGGATTTGAAGGTTGAAATATATATTTTAAGAATAAAAATAAAAGAAATTCTTCCTGCAAGCAATGTTGATGAGTTTTTGTATCTCAACTAAACAAGTCTTTGTCCTCATTCGACAATAAGACTTTTATGTTGTTGTTTATCTACTGATCTCATCCTCTCACTCCATAGACACAACAATTTCAAGCCCCAAATACTTTCCCCTATCCTTTAAATCTAATATATGGACTATTAATTACAGAGACGTTTAATATGTTCTTTCAAAACATTTTCATTATCCCTCCCCCACACATCCAATCCATTTCCTCCATGGATTCTCATCTCTCATTAAGAGATCTATTGAATATTATAGCACTCTAGTAGCTAGATGATCTGCAGATGTTCAGAACGGTTGGTACTCATTAGTTCTAATATGCAGCAGTGGGGAGCCACACAAATTTAAAGCCTTATTTTTTCTGCCTTTCACTTGATGAAGTGTGGAGATAAAGATATTTCCCCAAACAAGGCAAAACAGCAGTAAAGAGGAGCCACAATGTTTTTGGTGTACGTGTGATATAGTAGGTTCTCTGCTCAACATAAAAGTTTTGCATTAAATTCCTATCACCATAAACTGGCAACTCCCCAAAGCTTACTTCTTTTAATGAATGTCTGTACTTTTAAACAAAGCATATTTAACCCCTAAAGCATTGTTTCAGGAATTTCCAAAACCAATCCTGGTCATGTGACCAGGAGGACATGAATGGGCTGTCAAGAATGGAGACATCAGCTGTCTATCCAAGAACTGGCTAACTGCTTCTTCTATAAACATGCATTGGAAGATTTTTCCCTCAAAAAAATTCTCAAACTTGAACTTATTTCATTAGCTTTTTTTCTACCGTACCAAATTTAGGTCTGCTCTGTCCAGTTCTCTCAGAAATAGCCACTGGATAAAATTCTGAATCCTCTTACAGGATTTACAACATTGTTGCAGAACAATGAACCCTCATTAGTGGAATTGTTTAGCAAAGAGAAAATGCAAATAATAACAACAACAACAACAACAAAACAACAAAACAACAACAACAACAACAACAACAACAACAACAACAACAACAACAACAACAACAACAATAATAATAATAATAATAA
>JANHFJ010004382.1:50276-61093 GCA_032468195.1 Cerberus rynchops | reverse complement strand
ATCTACCTCTCTCAACCATTCCCTAATTTAGTCTCCCTCCCTGTCTATACTATCCCCTTGTCCTACTACCTATGGTTGCAAGTGGTCGTATACACATTTCACTACATTTCATACTATGTATGTCTGTGCATGTGATGAATAAAATTTGATTTGATTTGATTTAAATTGTTAGCTTTACTATTTTTAACTTTCGGTCCTACTAGGTTTTTCTAGCTCTGTTTGCTAGCATTATGAAAATTAATGGGCATTACTTTCATCCTCCATCAAACTTTCCCACGTGAATCTTTTTTTATTCCCCAAACGGTAAGTAAAATTAATAATGGCAGATGCAGCAGTTTAATGATACCTTGCCAACACTGAAGGAGTTCCCATATGTGGAAGAAAAAAGTCATTAACTGCCCTTATGATGAAAAGATCCTGTAAGTAATCAACCATGAAACTTATCATTATTACAGTGGTGTCAGCTTTTGCTAATAGCCTTATACAAATATACATAAATTATATGGATCAGCTCATGAGAGTGGATATATAAGGGATGAAGCAGAACAAACTCAGATGGGAGTGCAAATTTGGAGAATGGAAAACTAGAATAGTGAAGAAGTTGTTGAAAATTAAGGCCTACAAGAAGAGATTCAGTGATCTAAACTTTAGCACTGAAGAGAGATATTGTTTTCAAAGGGGCATGATACAACCAGTCAGAATGACAGGCTGTGAATGAATGACTGTATTAATGAAAGAAGAATCTTGAATACAGGTAGTTCTCAGTAGTTCTCAATTTATACCAGGTTGTTTATGACCATTCAAAGATAGAAAGGCGACTTGTGACCAATTTTCACACGTATCACTGTATCAGCATTCCCGTGGTCATGTGACCAAAGTTCAGATTCTTTGCAACTGAGCCATGTTTATGACAATTGCAGTATCCCAGGATCATGTGACCAGCTTTTGTTTCCATCAGACAAGCAAAATCAATGGAGAAGCCAGATTTACTTAAAAACTGCGCTACTAACTTAACAGCTACAGGGATTCACTTAGCAACTATGGCAAGAAAGGTCATAAAATGGGACAGCAACATAAAGTTTGGCTTCAATTGCTCTGGTAAGTTGAAGTATTAGGAAGTAAGAGTGGTTAAAAAGGAGAACTAATTATTTCAAGAGATGGTGATCTGTCATTCATTGGATGCTGCATTCTGTGCTTCTACACTTCATTTTACCTACTCTTCTTTTTCATGTTCCTTTTTCGCAAAAACATAGAAACTTTTCTTCTCAATGGCACTATTTTAGTTGTCCTTTCTGGACTCTGTAATTGACACCAGGGCACTTCAAGGAAAAACAAAATACCCTGCACCCCCCCACCCCCCAAAAAAACAAGGAACCTATGGTGAGAATAGCACCAGGCAATGTATATATCATCAAAAGTGATTTTTTTTCCGAGAATTAGAACCATCTCATACCATGTTCTTTATGGTGATGGATTTTATACTTTTGGATCCAAAAAAATCCCTAAGTTTCTTTATTAGGAAGTTTCCTGAGAGAAAAGTAGCTCTCTAAGAAAGAAAGGTGGTTAATAAAGTTTAGGGTTTTTTAATTTCTTCTTTATGGGCCTTTAACTACAGAAGATGCACCAGGTTATTTTCAATCCTCCTTGTCATCCTTGTATATTAAGAAGTTATATTAAGGAACTTAAAACCTGCTTTCTAAGAAGCCCAATTATTAGCCCAACTCGCCATTATCTAAACCGGCATTCTTCAAATTTTGTTTTGCAGAGATGCAAAACCCTTGAAAACTCGATCCATAATTTCAATCCACTAGAAATTCATTTCCCAGATGATAAAAAAATCAGCTAATACAAAATCAGAAATCAAAAAGCTATATATAGTAGCAGCTAGCCTTCTTGTGTCTCCCCTGTATTCCTGCCAAGCATTGAAGATTTGATTGCAATCAAAACCTAAATTATGAGGAAATGTTATGATTGATGAATAAATACAATGAGGTTAAGACAATTTACTTTCAATGATTCACAGCAAATGGCAAAACAAACTAAAGCCAAAGGGTGGGGAGGGGAATGATGAAGTAGATTTGGGATAAACAGAACTGTGAATACATTCAAAACATTATCCTGCATTGTTTCACTTGAATCACTGTATTACTTGGGCAACAGCATGAAAGATTCCATGGATGGATAAACTATTATCGTCTAGGATCGATTAAATAGAAACTGTCTGAATGTAGCACACATCCTTAAGGTTAGGGGTGTCAAACTCAATTTTATTTTGTGTATCAGGGATGGTTTTACGGACAGAGATTTTTTTCTGCAGATTGGAGGAGCATGGTTTTATGTGCTGTTTGCATCCCACAAATGGGCTTCACTTGTGTGCATGGTCTGGTTTCTGGCATGATGTGGACCAGTGCCTGTTGGTTGGGGACCTCTGGTCTAGATCATATTTCTTGAAGGAAAAATTAGTTACAAATAAATCAGGACATATTGTAGATGATGATCAAGCTGAGCTTGAGGGCAGCGTCAAATGCATCATCAGTTTGCAATCTCTCTTTCCCCCATAAGAGAAGTCCAGCCTTTCCCGATTGAAATCCATTGACTCTTATCTGATGCCAACTTGCCTTGACCATCAGCAGATCAGACATTTGTGTTTAGGTAGCATGAAATAAACTTGTAATACTTTCAAACTCTGTCCTGCTTTCTGACTTTTTGCACTTGTTTTAATCGTGAAGGGTTTTTAATCAGTTTTCACTATACTTTGATTTATTTTTATAACTATTTGAAAAAAAATCAATTTTAAAATCTATTATCTTTGCTGGTATCCTTCCTCTGGGCTATAACACTACAGCTACTGTGTATTCCTCCCTCCCAACCACATTGAGGGAGCTGTAATTTTAGCACATCTGTAGGGTGCCAAATTGAGAACATTGACTTCTCCCATCTCTAAGGTTGAATGTTCTTCATAAATACAGTGACAAATTCCTATCTTAATTTATGCCCCTTATATGAGAGACAGAATCCTCCAAGGAAAGCTGTCTAACCATATGGCAAGAGGAAATGTTGCAATGAACAAACTGATGTGTCTGTCACATCAAGAGAGAGGGGGGGGGGGGCTTTGAACATTTCCTGTTTTCCAGGTTTTCTTTTTTTTTCTTATTGTTCAGTCTTCATGTAACTGATATAATTCAGCGGGTGATTGAATCCATGTTGAAATGGTGCCATAAGACAATAAATGATGCTTATACATTCAAAACAACATAACGTTTTGTGGGCTTTGAAAGGAGGAGTATATTTGAGAAAGCTGTTTGTGATAATTTACAGTATCTAAGAAAGAAATAGATGAGTAATTAAGAACTATGTTCTGAAAACTGATTGTGTAAGATAGATCATAGGCAGGCAGGCAGGTAGATTGATGATAGATAGATAGATAGATAGATAGATAGATAGATAGATAGATAGATAGATAGATAGATCAGATATATTGGTATATAAAGCAGACATGAATTTTGACTACATTAGTTGAACATATAACAAATAATCTATTTGTTATATGTCTTTTTAGCTTACCGCTTGCTATAGAGGATCTCAGAGATAAGTTATTGGAAGACAAGGCTGGCAATGTTTTCCAGATCCAAATGTCACTACATATTTTGTCACATCATCTTTTCTTGTGTCAAAATCTGAATCAGAATAAGAGCCTTAATAAGCACTACTAGTTGAGGTCACAGCTTAGATCTGTCTTCTGATTTGATCTGCACATTCATTGGCTGCTTTATGCGCATCCAGTGATTTATTTGCAACTTCCCGAAGAACTCATTCTATCTTTCAGCAAGACAGGTCTTAAAAATACTATGCTTCCCACAAATTATCAATATCAAGTATTCGGGAAAGTAAGACTGAGGTTCCTTTTGGAGTGTGGTCACCTTACTGATCTCCAACATGAAAATAATCAAGCATGATGTCTATGAAGTTTCTTAGTCATCTAGGTCATGATTGTCGCAAAGATGCTTTTTCCAAAGGCTGCTGGACTTGTTTTTCCTTGAAAAAGTTTCATTTCTCTCCAAGAAGTTTCTTCAGTTCAAACTGAGGGAGCTTTCCTTATTCTTCAAGGAAAAATAAAGTTCAGTTTCCTTTTGAAACGCACCTTAGGGACAATCAAGTATAATAACATAGAAGGGGAGGAGGGGAAATGCCACCATTTCCTAAGAGTAATAATTTTTGAACATCTTAAAAATGGCCCCACCTGAAGTAATCTCCTCCTTTCTAATATAAAGATGATCAACAAGGGGGGGGGAGTTAAACAGAATTGGGCATTTGTTATTTCGACTAATTACTTGGAGGGAAAGGGGGGGGATCCCAATTTCTTCCTGCTTTTCTCTCATGCAAACAATTCCATTTTGTTCCTTAACATACGCTGCTTCTCCCTCAAAAAGTTTAATTGCTTCAAACAAAGTTTATTTCCTGGGCTGAATTCAAAGCCGAAGCACTTTTTAATCAAGCAGCATGAATGGAATATTTAATGAAAGAGCTTTAACCTTAGATCAATGCAACTGATGACCTGCTCTGTTTATTGTGCTCAAAAGAACAGGAACCTGAATCAAATTTGATAACGAAAATGAACAATAATATAGGGCCAAGTCATCTGCCTGCGTAAATTGTGTCAGCCTCGTTGAATTAATTGAAGCTCTATTTATTTAGCGGCTCAAAGTCCAAGCCTTTTATTCTGTAATTTCAGATCCCAAATATTGACAAAAATAGGGAGTGTACAGGGATGAGGGGTGTTGCATGTTCCCTAGCCAAATGTTGACCTAAAATTATTCACTAACACTTGCTCTTTTATTGGTCCCATGGAGTTGCTTTGCAGCATAAGCTTCAACGTGTGAAAACAAGATTGTTTCTCGCAGGGGGGCCTCTTTTCATGAATATTGTAGTGATTAGATTTGTATGCTCATTTAAAACAAAAATTATGAGAAAGTGGCATGTGGAAAAAACAGTGTAGAAAGAAAGATTGCTTGTAAATCAAGACATATTACATCAACTTTTCACTGTAAAGTTCTGCTAAAGGAGATGGGATTAATCCAGAGGTGGATTAGAAGCTATGGAGATACACTTCTTTGAGCCTTAATTAAGGTATTCATTTTAACTGTATTTTTTTTTTTAGAATAGAACATTTTATTGGCTAAGTGTGATTAGATACACAAGGAATTTGTCTTTGGTGTGATATATATGTAATATAATCGTAAAATAACAATAGGAGAAGACAGTAGGGAAGATGAGAAGGATAATAGTAATATAGCCCTACCATGTGGCTAAATATCCTTAGACATAAGACATTTCTGAGGGAAATAGGTTACCCTAATCTCCATTTAAAAATATTTATTAGAATTATGTATGTGAATGGAGTTCATGTATTTTAAAGTGTATATATTTAATAAAGTTCGTAAAAAATAACAATATTTGTTTTCTTTATTTTACTTTTATTTTACTTTATTTTGCGTATACCAACCCCTCCAAAGTAACTTTAGGAGAGTTACAGATATATATCAGCATTAAAAAAGGAGGAAAAGCTCTAAATCTTTTCAAATAGCCCAAATAAACTGTAATAAAAAAAAAAAAAAAATTGCATTTGGGAATGCCATGCCTTAGTTTTCCAGGCACTTTGTAGTCCTATTATATAAGTAATTGAATTTTCCTTGACTTTGTATATCAAAGTCAGACCCTTGATTTTGGCTTGGAAAGCATCCAAGCAATCAATGGAGCTGTTTCAGAATGGAGGTGAGGTAGCATTGAATTTATAATCTTCTCCAAACAACCTAAAAAAATAACACGTAGAAGAGAAATTGACTATTTCTCAGAGAAAATTTTATTTCTCTGTCCCTAACTTTGAAATACTGATGGAGAAAATAGTCAAAGTGGGATGAAAAAGAAGAATACCAGGTACTTCTTTCTGAATCCCATGGTTTGGTCCAGCAATACAGAATCAGCAATACATGAGCTACAGTATCTCACAACATTTCATAACATCTATGGTTATAGTATTCCAGGCTAGGAAATGAGAGGCCATGAGTTTCCCAACTTAATCAATAACAACATAGACTTGGAAAGGACTCTCACAAAATAAGGAAATAATGGAAAAGTGGTATAGACTTCACATGCACACTGTGAATAGTTGCATAAAGAAAACTATATTTCTGAAAATTTGTTTGGGTTTCTTTGTATAGGCAACTTCGAGTAAATCTTGACTCCTAGAAACTGCCTGGATTAGACTCTGAAATTTTCTTGGCAAGATTTTCAGAAGTCATTTACCATTGTCTAAGGCTGAGAGTAAGGTCTGAAGATCACCCTTGTGTATCTGCAGTTTAAAGGACACTAGAATCTGGGTCTCTCTGCTCCTAGTCTAGCACCTTAATTCTAGATCAACCTGGATTTGAGGTTCAAAGAAAGTGACTGGCCCAAAGTCAGCCAGCTGACCTCATGCCTAAAATGGGACTAGAACTCACAGCCTCTCATTTTCTAGCCTGATACTATAACCACAAAACCAAATTGATGGCTCCTGAAAGTTGTATACAAAGAAACATATTATTGCTAATTGCATGAAGGTAAAAGCAAAGATTTCTTCCAGCCAAACTCAACTCTTCATGATTTTGTTTCTTGCCAATATGAAAGGGATCCAACATTGCCCATTATTTGCTCAGTATTATTTTATGTATTTTTTCACATAGCAGATCTGATCGCTCATGTTCTTCCACGTTTTAGAGTCCTTTAATGTTCACTTGGAAGAGTCAAGTTTTGCCTTTTGCTATTTTCTTACTGATCTTCTATAAATTTCATGTTATCAGTTCAGCATGGAATTCTTTTTTCTGTATTGTTCTCATTGCTGCAAAAATAGTTTGTGTGGGGCTTTTTGCAATGAAAGGCAGAATGGAAGTATATAAATAGATAAAACACATTATTGGCAGATAAAATAACACTGAGCCGTTTCACTTGATACTTGAATGGAGAATATTATGTTTCAGTTTCCCCCAATATAATAAAATATGCTTGTGAGAAAAGTAAATTCCTACTGTTCCTCCCAAAACATACTTTTTATATGTGCAGAAATTATTTAATAGAAAGGGATACTGATGCATGGAAGCCAAGACTGAAATGGTAAATAATTAAATTCAAACCAGGTAAATCTCTTTCAGATCTATTCCTCAACAACTTCTGGTTTTACCTTTTCATAGGTCGTCATGGTTAGCCAAGGAATACGATAAACTATCTAAACACATACAAATTCCAAAGTTGGAATCCCAGACTCAAACATGTTTCTCTGTGCTGTCCTATTAGGATTAGCTGTCATTGATTAGCTGGACTTTATTTATGTTCTTTGAATTATAGAAGCACACAAAGGGCTGAAGAGCACAATAATGCATAAAGTTATAAAGAGACTTGACCGATTTTGATTGAAGATTTTGAGGTCCAACCCAAGTTGCCAACCTCCAGTCAAGCTTCAAGGAAACATAGATAAGAAAGTGGAAATCTCTGATGAACTAACCCAACCTCCTAATGGAAAAAATACCAGTTCTTCCAAATATTATTATTGTGGAGGTACAATTGATGAGAGAGAAGCCTTAATGAATATTGCTTTCTTTTATCTTTCTTTTTGCTCTTCCCTTTGTGTGCTTGCACTCATATCAACTTGCACCTTTCAATTTTAGAAGAGCTTTTTATTTTAGCAATAGGGAGTTCTTTTGATATATCTTGAATTCTTTTGTCTTGTCTTTCTTAAAAAAAAATGACAGCAGACAATTTTCTTTTTAATTAGGAAAAGGGCTTCAGAAGAGAGAGAAAATGTGACATATGACACATGGAATGGGAGGAAAAAGACACACATGCACATGTGTGCATACACACACATACACACAGAGTGTTGGGGTGTAACCTCTACCAGATGTTTTCTCCTTAAATGAAGTCTGGGTCCATTCACCATGTTTTTTTTTTTAAATCCTGGCTTCTCCAGCTCAATAGTCTGTTTTCACGTAATGAGATAAACTCTAATAAACATGTTAAGGTTTCCTGCCAGGTATATGGACACCTGTGTAATTTTTCCCAAGCGGATCCCAATGCTAAGACAGCCACTCTAAGAACTCCCATAACATGTTTTCAACCTTCCAGTGATGCTCACCAGCCAAAGCTTTGGAGATCATGGGTTTATGGTTCATCTTATGAGCTGGATTGAAAGAGTTCTACAGCAAATAAGTGCTTGTAAATAGAATTTCCTAATTCAACTGAGAAAATTTCTCTAAATTTCTATAGCCCCCTTTTTTTCCTCTGCAAAACTGGCTTCATTTGACTCTAAAAGCTCTAGATCATGCTCTACCATGGCTGAAAGAGAGCATCCAGCTCATTTCACTATTCATGATGCACCCAGATGCATAAAAACAATCTTTATTCCTTCATTGCTTCTAGTTAGACAGCTCAGCCATACATATTGGATATGCATGACAATCACTTTTAACCTTGAAAGAGTGAGTTTCCAGCTGAGGGATGCTCAACATCCATTCAGCACCTGCACCTTCCCCAGAGATTTGGTAACTGTTTGGCTTCTTTACTATTCTTGGCACCTGCCAAGAATCCACATGGAGCTAACGCTGAATGTCAGGTGTGGTAAACTATAAGTCAGTTCGTATATTCTTACCCTAGCCAAGCACTGTAGTATTTGATTATTTCTACTCAATAACTGGGCAACAATTAGACAGCAAATAACAGTTTCCAAGATACAACCAATGAATGAAAAAGAAGAAATTGTTGATATTTGCATCACTACTTTTCATAGACTTTGTTCCAAGTATGTTTTGCATCATCTTCTCCTGGGGCATGCGTAAGGGTTACATTCATGATGTTGTTGTAGAAACTAGAGCTGACTGCATTATGAGCTGTAATTTATAATGCTCTGGTAATTTTTGCTTCAGTCTAAATGAAGTTGATTCAGCCACATTCTTCTTACTGTACGTTCCAGTTGAGCTCATGCTATCACTTCCAGTTTACTGGGCCATATTAAGCATATTATTCCTTTGTTCTGCTGTCCTTTCTTAAAGGTAATGATTCCTAGCAAGAGGTAAAAAGATTTGCAACTTTCTAAATTCCCATGAGCTGTGATTGAAGCAAGGAAAGGGACTGTGTACACAGCAAATACCATATCTTCTTGTCGGCTAAAATGATACTTTATTCCAAAGTAGATTAGAATAATTCAAGTGACTGGAATGATGTACAGGCTATTTGGGATGTACAACTGGCTTGATAAGTGAAAGGGGAGGGGAAAATCTTGCCATTTAAATGAGAATAATACATACTCTGTTATACTGAAATGCCCTTATCTTTACTGCAGAACCCATCATTCTGGCACCTTTCAATATATGCTTGTGACAAATGTCCTGTCAACAGCCAACTCTTCTAAGAGAGCCTAAGGCACTTAGCAATCATTTATTTGCAAAGCTGCTTTTTATTTCCATTGAAAAGGAATATTTGGTCGGTAAGATTTCTTATTAATGTGCAGAAATGCCCTTTGTTAGATTTGTCATCATCACTGTAAAACCCACCAGAACAGAGCTTACAGCTGGCATTCTTGCATTTTGCAAACAACACATGTTAGGGGAAAGAAGCAACTTGTTTAATAGAACAAGCCGCGTTAATTCTGAATGAATGTCTCACTCTGGCAAATTGTGTTTGAATCGATAAGAGTGGTTTGTTTGGTTTGCCTTTTATCACTGATTTAGTAAATCATCTTTAAGCAAATCATGAGTCAGCATCCTCTTGAACGCAGTCATAACATTCTTGAGGTTTTGAAAAAAAAGGGCAAGGAAATTATTATCATTCTCTTTCTCTTATTAAATTAACCTGTTTGCATTTCCTAAAATGCAGCTGAGCTAAAATCTGCTGCTTTACTTCTATGGTAATATAAATGGGAAAAAATATGCTTACACCAGTATATTAAGGATAAATATACAGAAATATGTGCAGAAAGTTCAACACATTATATAAAATCACTTGAAACCTACAGTATACTGTATATATTAGGAAATATCAGAAACATGAGTATATTAGAATAAACGCACATAAAATCAATGCATGTTTGCATGGAAACAGTTCTGCAAGAGAAGAAAGTGAAAACAAACTCGAGAGATATATTTGTCACGAATGAAGGCAAATATACACGTCCCAGGATAATGTTGCAAGATCCTGTCTACAAATATATCTTTCAAGATATATTTGTCCCTTCTTATTCTTGATGCATGAATACAAAGACAGATTAATACAGAAGCAGGCTGAAAGAGTAAGCATATTCACTGTGGTCTAAAGGAACAATTCCAATCTGTAAACTACTCCATTCTGAGTTTCCTAACAGATGTCAGAATGTTGGTTTTGACATTCGAAATCTGTAATGATGGTGAATAAGCTGAGAACTCCCTCCCCATTCTGAAATGATTCTCGCATATTAACTATATGTCAGACTCCAAAAACCCAGAAAGATGTGTTGTGATTCTTCCAAACAGAATCACACTTCTCTTACCCTTATACAGAATCTTGCCAAACTAAAGCAAACTTATTTATTTATTTATTTTATTTAATCAAATTTATATACCGCCCCCTCTCCCTAAGGATTCGGGGCAGTTTACAGCCGATAAAAACCAGAATAGAAATACAAAATACAATTAAAATCAATTAAAATAATTAAATGACGGCTAATTAAATAACATTTTAAAAATACGATTTAAGAATTAATTAAAACAAAACCCACAATTTAAAAATAAATTAAGTATAAAATTTAAAATTTAAGT
>JANHFJ010004382.1:12664-23633 GCA_032468195.1 Cerberus rynchops | reverse complement strand
ACGGATGGACGGAAGGAAGGAAGGAAGGAAGGAAGGAAGGAAGGAAGGAAGGAAGGAAGGCAGGAAATAAATGAAAGGGTGGGGGACTGAGTTTGCCTGAAATTATTCAGAATGAATTTTCATTCAGGGTCCATTTAGACATGCAGAAAGCTTACCTATGATGATATACTGCTGAACCTGGAATTAAGGCTTTGCTTTGAAGGACAATGATATGTTCTCTCTCTCTCTCTCTCTCTGTGTGTGTATGTGCATACAAGAAACAGACATTATTATATTAACAAAAAGGTCAATATAAATAAAAGAGTGGAGATTTTTCACAAGCAGAAATTTTTAAACAGCACAGAAATTACTTATTACTTTTCCCTCAGATAGTGAGCAATCTTGATTCTGTTCTAAACTATGGGGAACTGGCAAAAGCCACAGTTAATAAGCGCAGCCCAAATAGTGAATGCTGGTAGAGAAACAAATAACAACAATAACTGCATGTTGCATGCTGGATTAAATTGTCTCAGGTATGTAGGTTTGGACTAAGAAAACCTTGCTCCTGAAAGACAGCAAAAGATCAGGAGTGCTTTTTCAGCTCAGTGAGCTGTGTCATCTCTCTCTCTCTCTCTCTCTCTCTCTCTCTCTCTCTCTTCCCCTCCTATCCACCCACCCCCCCTGCACCATACCCTTTCTGATATCAATAGAAGAAACTGTTGAATTGGTTCCAGGTCACTGCAGTGGACTGTGAGATAGCAAGTACAGACATAAAAAAAATATCCAGCTAGAAATTGTGTTAGTTGATAGGAAAATAGGAGCCTAGCCAGAATTAGAGGTAAAAACTATTCTGACTTTTGCATCCCATTCCATGACCAGCAACTGTTGAAAAGCAAAATTTAAGACAAGGTCCACCACACTCTTCAGTTCATCAACCCCTTCACAAAGTTTCAGGTTGTTCAGGCCATTCTGATTTAGTCATTCTGAATTAGTTTGAATTTGAATTTGAATTTGAATTTGAATTTAGTCCCACTTGGTTTGACCAAATCCAGATGAAATATCTGCACTATAATCTGAAAGTTGCTACACTTAAAAAATGTTTAAACTATTTTGTCAGTCTTCATTCATTCATTCATTCTTTCATTAAATGCCACTTACTCCAAGCAACTCACAAATTAAATATTTAAAAAATGCATACAAGTAAATAACAATCAAATGTTGTAAATGATAAATTACAAGATGGCAATTCAAGCAACCCACTAATCTCTCTATCATTTTATTTTTCAGCCAAGCTAGCTTTTTTGTTTTCAGGTTTTGATGAATAATCTATGAAGCTGAAGAGCAAGGGTATAAACCAGCCATACTTGTTTTGATCAACTTTAATAGCAGGAAGAGACTTTTGGTTGCACACCCTCACTCTGAATAGGAATAGCATGGGACCGCATCCTTCCATGTCAATATATCTATGGTAGCTGTTACCTCTTTTTTTGCATCTTGTGTCTTCCAAAGAAAAGCCCAAAGCTGGAGAATGGGTCAGATATGATGTTAAAGTTACAACATTATCACTAGATACAAATGAGACGCTCTTCTTTTGGGGATTTGTTCTGAAATTCTGCGTCTTAATTATTGGCTTTGTTGGTACTCTTAACAGTCACATTTTAGACAATTTCAGAGCTACAGCACAAGGCTTTGTACTAAACATATAGCTATGTCTATTCAAAGATTATGGCTTCCTCCCACTCCTTATTGTAGTTTTTCATATGGGCTCATCCATGTGAACTAAATACATGCACAGAGAAGAAACTAAGAAGGAAACAGATTGTTGCAGGATCATGCATTTAAATAATAATGATCAGTAATACACAGACATTATAGTCTCTCATTCCAGATAATACACCACATGCCGACTAAATTATTTTAATCACAGCATCTGATATCTTTTCCTTTCAGCTGACCTGTTTTTTCTTTCTTTTAAGGATAATATTTCAATACATAAATTTATCCATGTTGAATAGCACCTTTAGGCATTTAGGCTTGGCTTAAAATATCTGCTTTTGTACTTGCACAAGCAATTATAATAATAAGCAAAAGCTTAACTATAAAAGGCATGGTCATTTGTTTTGTTTTTTTTTTACATTGATTTATGCCTACTTCATGTTTATGCTTTAATTATGGAGTACAGAGATTTTGACAAATTAATATAATCAGATAGCTTAGGAACTTTGAATGAACCCATAATTAATAACAAGCCAAGGCACCCTTTCTACTGAAATCCATCTTCTACATAATTTGGTGTTTCTGTACTGTACTTGGCTTGTAATGAAAGTCACCTTCCTTGTACTGATTGGTGTAATGTCAATGATAGGAAGGCAAGATAAGTCACTCACATTATAGGAGTGACTTCATACACTGTATCAAGATGCTGTAGTTGCTAAAGGACTAAGAGAACAAGGGACAATGTGATGGTCTCACACCGTGAACTAAGTCACTTTTCTCTTAATGAATACATCTCCAATCATCTTGATGATAATGTTATTCCAATAGCTGCCTTGCAATTTCTTGGGAGAAAAAAAATCTTCCCCAGCCGAACAAGTTTTCAGTTTCTTTATCTTAATCTTACGGTGATTGAGAAAGTCTTTCAAATGTATACTAGTAATATGTTTATTATTATAGGATGAAAATATGTGCAGCACTTAGCTATCCCTACTGGTCTTGAGAAACAAACACAAATTATTGATCCTGGTTATTACTTGGGTGTATGTCAGCAAGACTGTAGTTCCCGGACTGGAAAATTTAAACGATTAAATAAAAAATTCCACACATTTGAAGACCCACAATATTACACGCCATGTTATTGCTAAGAAAACTACATAGATATGTCAGGTCACTAGGAAATGAGTATATCTTTCCTGTTTACTCATATTCTGTCATTATTTCTTTCCTTTGGATTAAATGTAAGTGTAGGGAAACAGAAGACATGACTGCATAAGTGACAGGACATTCAAATATCTTTTGATCACCTGGGAACTTCATAAGTATTCCACACTGCATGCAATTGGAGAAGAAGGTTTGCATTCCTCAAATTTAATAGCAAGTCTTTAAAAGGCAGGACATTTATTTTATTATTATTATTTTGAATGACACAATTTGGAACTTCCAGTGTTAAATAACTTAAAAAGGAAACCCAACATTATGAGGCTGCTAGAGCCAATTAGTTAATATACTTTTAGGAACTTTGGTTTAAAATAGATGTCAAGTCATTCCTGATAAGATTAGGAAACAGGATAATAGGGAGTAAGGTTATAAATGTGCTTTATTGTTATAGGTATAATAAGAGAATTATGAAAGCCACTCAGACTTTCTTTCTACTGTATCTTACACTAAGCAAAATCAAGGTGAAGTTATTTTGAGTTTCTTTCTCATGCTTTCCTTCTTCCCAGGTTTGATTAATGTTCCACCTTCCTTAGCAGTTCATTCATCCCTTCCCATCCCCAAGACTAGATTTAGTGACTTCTATCACAACTCGGTTCTTGAAAACCACATCCAGTCTCTTTCAAATGCAAAATCTGGCCCTGAGATCAACATTGGCTTCTATGTATCACTAGGGTACCACAAGACATGGAAAGATGAGCCAATTAAATGCAATGAAATTAGCATTGTGTGTCACATATATATAGTGTTCCATTTAGATAAGAAGCAATTACATATATTAATTCAGCCTTGAGATTTAATATTTTCAGATGTTTATATACTATCTCAATCATATGGGAATTGATCCCTGGATAAAGAAAGCTGTCTTACAATCAAAAGACAGTTCCTCATCCAAAGCATAAATATATGGCTGTATCTATTCTGTGATTCACAGAATTTATTAATATAGATCAATCACCGGTATCACAGCCTCATTTTATTGATATCTATACGTCTGTAAATAGATGTTGGTATGCTTGGGGAGATTAGCTTTTTTTTTTCCTTCTGCAATTTTCCGCATTATTTTCTTTATTGAGTTCATATAATTAAAAAAGAATTATGAGTCAATTAAGTTTATGTTCAGTTCTTCCTCTAAGGAACATGCTGAGCAGATAATTTGCTCTAGAGCAACATAACGGACAGCTTCCCAATGGTGGTAACTTCACCTCATCCCATTTTCTGGTTTTTCTAAGATGTTTGTATACAGCTCCAACTTTCACAGCATCTTGCCAACATGTGTCTAGTCATTCCAAGGGGTGACCTCATCTTTTCATCTTGCCAAGTAGCCAGCTGGTATTCCTTTTTCTTGTTAAGAAAAGTACATGCAGCAAAGGAAAAATAAAGGGGGCTGTTGCGTATTAACTACATACAAATTTTTATTCACTTCAATTGGCCAGCTGGAGAAAGTGTGATCTACTGAGCTCCATGAGGAAGTGAAACACACATGAGAAGACAGTAATTTCATGACCTGAAATTGTTGCCAAGAATTTGAGGAGTGAAACCAGTGGTTGTCTAGAAGGAGGGAGCGCTGATCCCAAGAGTACATCAGATGGCAAATCTCCAAGTGTTAGTAGGCAAGCTGGGATTCAAGCTGTGAGCACAGAATGTAAATGGAAAAGTTCCAAATTCAGAAGAATACCTACGGTACATTTCTTGTCTTTTTTTCCTGAAACATATGCAAGCTCTACAATAGGTCAATAATTTAACACAACCATTTTCCTTCCTTGCAAAACACCTTTCTCAATGAGAAGCAAAGTGTTCTTAGATGTTGAAAAGGATGCTAGAATGAACAAGTGGTCTTGCAAGTATGCTTCTAATCACTTAAGTAGTATGTTACTCTGTTATACACCACCTAGAATCTCTCTCTGAGGAAGATGGCTGGTTCAAAAATGTGATCAATAGAAATAAGCAGGATTAATATAAACTGAAACTGTTTATTAAGAACTCTATTTGTCCATATTGAATGTGTTCTACATTTGATGTGTATCATCCCTGACGTTCTACTCTTTCCACTGTATGACATTCAAGCATCACACTGAGCCATTATTATAAAACATGCTGCCATCAATCTAGTTCTCCCCTTTTTTTTCCAAGACAGGGCAAATAAAGCTTTGGCTACAATTACTTCATTTTATTTCATTTCATTTTTTTTTCATGTTCTAAGAATGCCTATGGGATTCATAGTCAGTCAGAGGTATTCTTAGAAAGAAATATAAGGGAGTAGCAGTTTGCTTTGTAGCATGTCCACTTTTTCTTTTATTCATTAAGAAAACTAGGTGAGGTTAAAAATTGGGACAGATGGAAGCATAGTTATACAACCTATGACCTAATTCTTAAGAGCACTACTCACAGTCAGAAAAATCAGTCAGTCTAATGTCAAGCCCAACTCAGTCTGCAGTGCTCCATAAAATCAGATGAGATACGAGCAGCAAAAAATTTAACTCATGAGATTACTCCAAAAAAGAGCCTTACTCAAACTTATTGTGCCTCATCTGACTGCAAGAACATCTAAATGTACGGAGTTATTCTTGACTGCATCTTTATTGAAAGACATATTTTCTTGTCAGTAAGTACTTTCTGACATTTGACCTGTAGTGGGGGGTCCCAGATACAATGGAAATTCATTGAATGTTCAATCAATGCAGGTATATAATTATTCAATAAACACTAGGTATTTAGGGGTTTGCAATGTTCTGGTACAACCAGGAACCCAAGCAAAAAGGAAAGTAAGGATAAAGCTATACTGCTCAGCACACTAAAGTACATGGAGAGTGAATAGTAGCCACATTCTCAGGAGAATGTGAAAAGAGAGTTTCACTTCTCCTTGAAAATTTAGTCCCCAAAGTTGCATGTTTATAAAAGCTAAGGGCACATAGCATTTGACTAGCACACCTTGAGATAACCTTCTAACCACAATTAAATGAATTATATTTAATCATTTTCCCTTTATATCACATTCAGTATTACAATTCCACAGCAATTGTGAAGGGAGTGAGAAAGGCCACATTCAACCCTTTCAGAAAACTCATTGTCTTGATCTCATGAATGGCAGCTTGTTATCTGATCTATTACCACAAACACCTCCAAATCCATCAAACTAATCTCTAGATATAAATCCAGTCAACTTCAGAATACAAAGGCAAACTTAACACAAAGGTATAATCAAATGTAGAAAACAAGAGGCAAGCCAAAGCCAAATGAAAGGAATCAAAGTATGAGGATAGAGTCTGTTGCCTTGAACTTTCACAATTCCACACCATTCCACCAGTTTCAACAAGCTTAGATCACTCTCCTTATACCAGAAACTTCTGATCCAATAACAAGTTGATCCTGATCAAGAATTGATTTATTTTTCCTCATAAAATTATTCCCAAGGAATTATTTCTAATTCACCTACCTTCTGATATAGTTCAGCAATTATACACAGTTCCATTTTTGACTTCCTTCTGGATATGGATAGCTCATGGCTTAGTCAGCCAGTTCCAAGACAGGGGTGATGGAGTTATAACATGACATTATTGTTATGGTAGAGTCTCCATCTGGCTCTTTGGTTGCCATTTCCTGGTCCTCCTTAACTAAGGAAGGCCCTTGAGACAAGACTATGATTGTCACAAAGGCGAGAGATGTCTATTTTTAAACTGGTCCTTTCAGTACATGTCTTGTTCTTTCATTTCAGGAATATAAGTAGGATGATGATGATTATTATTATTATTATTTTGTTCTGAGTTTGTCTATTTCTTTTCCATATAGCTGAGAGAGCACAGCTTGAACGTAGCAAGGAAGATGCAAATTCAGAAATGCTTGCACCAGAGTGATATAATTGTACCATTGATTACTACTTTTGACTGCTCCAAACAAAGATATTTGCAAAAGTCTCCACATAAAAGCCCAAAATGAAATGTAGCTTTTCTTTCAAAACAGAATGGAAATAATGATTTAGAAATTTTCCAGCATACTGCATGAAAGTGTTCATTTATGAATGTTTTTTTAGATTCTATTGCTTCTATCCTTATTACACTATGCACAATAATACAATAATAATGCAATAAATCTACCCATTATATGAAAGTTGATGTTAAAATGTTTAGATACACATGTGTGCTTCTCTAATAAAATGGCTAGGAATAGGGGAAACTGTTCATTCTGGAACTAAAACTTTATGTCTTCAACTAAACTAAAACTCTCAAAGGTAGAGAAAAAGACAGAATGAAAAAGAAACAGGAGAATCTCCCATTTCCATTTATTGCAATCTAAATGTGCCAATCAATTTTCTTTTTTGAAAAAAGTCTTCTACTCAAAACCCCTATGTAATTATTTAAGTCTATTTGAAATACTAGCAATCATATTAGCATTCTAATATTAAAGTTTGTCTTGCTAGCACTGAGTAATCTATCAAAGCCCCAAACAAGTTTTCCCTGCATTTATACTGAAATACTTTTTGAAATAATAAGGGGCATTTGGTAAAAGAAAATTCAATAAAAGTGCCCTCTAGGACCTGAGATTAGGGAGGAAAAACACATTGAATTCTACAGTTCTAATTGTAAAGTGGACAGTAGTAGATGGTTCATAAATAATAATAAAACCTTGAAAAAGCCCTGTGAGAACACATTTACCTGTATTTCTGGTAAATGACAAGTACCTTGGATTATCATGATTAATTTCAGCAGGATGGAAAAGGGGAGGGTTTCCTCATTTGGAAAGTCCACATACACACTCAGGCAAATCAACCAAGCATTATAAACCTATAGAAAGTATGAACAGAATAGAAGGAACATGAGCTGGATGGGTAATGGTAATGGAAATAAAATAAAATTGTTTAACTGAACTGGAAAACTGATTTTAGCTATGCTGGAACTCTGGCTATCCAGGTTAAAAGAATTAGTTCAATATACTGAAAGTGAAATGAAATGTCAGAAATAGGATAATGGGGACAGAATCCATTTGTAAAATGACTTCAGCTGATAATGCTTTTGCCCATTATTGATATGAAACCCTAAATCATCAATACTTGGAGATTGGCTAGCTGTACAAACAGCATTCTGTATTAGCAGCAGTCTGGTAAAATAACATAAATGGTGAAAATAAATTGGCAGTGCTAAATTTTCTGCTGCTCCAAACAAGAGAGATATTTTAATTAGTTGAAACTACATTCCTAAGTGGGCTTCCCAGGGAGTAAGTCCCTTAAACACAATGGGAATGATTTCCAATTAAGTAACAATGCACTGTAGAACATTCAAACTCACATTTTTTCTCAACCTTTCAAGATGATGTGCAGAGAGTTTCCTCTTTGTAGGAAATTCATATAGGAATATTCATATTGTTAGAAGGCAAGCTGTTCCAACTTGACCAGTGGAATGGCTTGCCTTCAGAAGTTGTGGATACTCCATCACTGGAGACTTTTAACAAGAGAGTGGACATCTTTTTGTCTATAATGGTATAGGATCTGTTGCTTAAGCCGTGATTTGAACTAGAAAATTTCCAAGGTCCCTTCCAACTCTGATGATGATAATTCATTGGACTCTTCAAAAGTAGCTGCTTAAGTCTGCCTAAATCAAACAGGTGTGTATATATGCATATGCATACTGTACATGTGTACACACACACACACACACACACAAACTTTCATATTTGGTAGCCATCTTTTCTAATCTTAATGATATTCACTGCCATTGGTATTCATGGTTCCCAAATATTTTACCCAGAATAATCACTGATGGATATTGATTTCCCACTACCACCCATGTTCTTCACAAGCATAGCAAAATTAATGTGAAAATCAGAGTCAAATAATTCCCAGTGGTGTCCTCCACATATGCTAAGAAGTACATTTTCAAATATATATTAAAAATGGCATCCAGGGTAGACCATACCATTTGTTGTTCTACAGCAATTAATAGGCATGAATAATTTCCCCATAGGGATTCAGGTTGCCTTGATATCATCTTTAGGGGTTTAGAATCTCGAAAGAGTTGAATGAGGTTAATATAGATGGTAGTTTATGAACCACTTAATTCTTTTCCTTCAGACGCAATTACATCATAGGACTTCCTTTTTAATTCCTCAAAGGTGCTTATATATTGTCAACTATCAACAAGGGGAACATAATCATTACAAAACTGACAGAGAAGAAATTATTATGGAGTAAATAGCATATTCCACCAAAGTCGAGATAATGTGTGTGGCTTGAAAATTTGGAGGATTGCAGAAGTAATGTTTAATAGCTTCTTATTTCTCTGGACCATTTTTCTCTACATTGCTTTATATACATGCTGGTCAAATGAGAATCCTATCCCAAACATATATGAGATCTTATATTACAATAATTTAAAACACACAATATTGCATAGAAAAAATACAGGGAACTACTTTGTATCAAACCTTTCAACATGGAACTGTATAGTCTACTTTAGTAGATCAATATATGGCCTTGTTGTATCCCCTTTTCTGCTCTCAAAACAACTCAGCAACAGTGGTTAGAATAAAATATTTTGGCTTTCCACCCTATGAGAGATTGTTTGACAGAGATAATATGGGTGTCTTAAATCCTAATTGAGGCTGAAGATACACCTTTCATTCTCCCTTAGTTCTCAGCCAGCCCCCCTGTTAAAATGTAGTGCTGACAGACAAATCTACTTCAACAGAAGTTGGAAAATTACTATCAGCAGGTCTCAAGCAGGAGTGTTTCTTCTTCCAATGCAGAAACTGAAACCCTTTATACCAAAAGAAACAATCTCCCACAACCTTTTCACAAAGGAGGCCAAATAAATGAAAGAACTGAATGTTTGATATTTTCCTAATTAAATCAGAAATGAGGAAAAGAACACAGGACAGAGTGACAATAAAACCAAGTAAGCAATCCATATTCCATCCATAAAAAATTCCTTTTTTAATGACTTCAGGAAACACCAAACACATGCCACTTAAATGATATGGAAGAAAAGGAAGGCAAGAAATAAGGAAGGAATCCCTCTTCATTTCATCATATTATAACCAAACCCCAAGATAATTTAAAAAGCTGAGATAAGATGCATAGATCAACTGAAAACTAGCCACAGAAAAACTGCCCCTCTGCAATAAAAGATTGAAACATGTAGATCTACTCACCTCACTTAAAAGGAAATCAAAAGAGTGTTTTGAGACGTGTCTTTTTCCATACTCAAAATGAAAAAAAAAAAAATCATTTATTATAGCCTCCCGAATTCATTGCAGTAGCAGAGAAGATGCTACAGAATAAATTGATTAATTATAACAAGTTATCTAAACCCAAAAAATGTACAGGTGGTCTGCAGCACAAACACTTGGCCAATATTTCTTGGTTATGCTGCTCATTTATTTCAATTGTCAGACTTCCAAATAGGTAAGGATGTGGAAAGTAAATAAGCTATGTTAGGATTTTTTTCCCCATTAGGAAAGCTAATTAATAGAAGACAACAGATTTCTCTCTTGAAAACTGTCGAACAAATTGAATAAGGCTGTCAAGTTATTTCTGTGTCTTTGATCAAATCATTTGCTAACAACTGTCTAAAGCAGCTAAAAACAAACTCTTTATTGTACAGCATCCAAGAAATCTAAACAAAAGTCTAAAAGCAAGACTATACCTTTTGGAAAGTCCTGAAGACCTGATTGTACTTCCACAAGTTTGCTGTTGGATTCTTTGAATTAGTTTTTATTCAAATATTTGTATTGCATGCATATTGATTTGTGGGTTTTTTTAAAAAAATAATCTCAGCTTCTGGTTGTCTTTTTACTTATATTAGGGGAGGATTTTGCTGGGGAATTTTTATTGTTGAAGGAAGAAAGGAAGGGAGGGAGCAGTGTTGGAATTCATTTTTTTTACTACCGGTTCTGTGGGCATGGCTTGGTGGGTGTGGCTGAGGGGGGTCATGTGACTGGGTGGGCAGTATCTGCAAGCAGGGCAATAAAGATTACGCTAGAAACAACATCAGAATGTTTCTTTCCTGCCTTCCTTACAGGATTAACCCTGTAAAGTGGAAAAAACAAAAGGAGATTTCTTCTAACA
>JANHFJ010004381.1:68944-81224 GCA_032468195.1 Cerberus rynchops | reverse complement strand
CAACTCCCACCTTCCCAACTACCCTTGACTTTTTTTCTAACCCCCACTCTCCCTTCCTACCTAACTTACCCGCGGTTATGTAAGCATTTCACTGCATATCGTACCATGTATGACTGTGTATGTGACCAATAAATTTGAAATTGAAATTTCAAAGATAGCTTTTTTTAAGATAGGAAAGAATAGTGTGACTAGGGGCACATACAGTAGTTGGTTGTTCTAGAGAGAAGATTAAAATCATCAACTGCAACAGAGATACGCAGTGGGGCTTGTTGTAAATAGTGCTATTGCATCTACATACAAAAGAAACCTGAGAAACATTTAAGAAATGAATGACTGAGTGTTTATTATGTCAAATATAAATCTGGGCGTCCATCTAAATTCAAGACATTCATAATGCTCAAATTATAATTGCACTCCAGTACATAGCATTTTAAGAAATTCCTATAGTCAGCAATATAGCATGTTGAGCAAAGTTAGAGAGCAGTCAGTTATGCTTTGGAAAGCAAATCTTTCAGAGTGGCTGCTATGGAACCAGCTAATGCAGATTTCTATAGTTCATTGCAAATCAGCAAGTAGACATCCTGTGACAATGTATTTTACTTGAACAAAAAATAATAATGTTGTTGTTTTGATAAATATTTTTTAAATGGAAAATATCTACAATAGAAAAAAATTGAAATAACAAAACCGATGTGATTGTGCCACATTTTCTTGCATGCTACAATTATGGGAATTTAAATTTATGAAGAAATAGTGAGACAACCCAGTTAACATCATTTTGCAAAATTCTCTGCATGCTCATTTAGTACACCTGATAACATTTTGTCCTTATTTGTTTCAAATAAAACCAGCTTGCCAAATAGAGATTTGCAGAGCATCTGCTATCATTTGTTATTTCAGAAGCCAGGATATGTCAGAAATAGATACTGGAAAGCTCCTTGTAATCTGCTCCTTGTAATCTGAGACTTTGTCTTTTTTTGCTACTCCAGAATATATTGCTGTATATTGTATTAAGAGAAGCAAACAGCATTTTAGGTAAGAAATATTACTTCTATCTTACAGACTAAACTAAAGAATTACAACCAATGTTTTACCTCAAATGTTTTGAAGTAATTTGAATTACTTCAAATTCATCTAATTTCTCACTTTGATCTGCCAGACAATGCAGGCTTCTCTCTTTTAATTTTTAATTTCTCCTATATTTCAATTTTAACATGTCTGTTTTTTCTTTTACCTCGTGGGATTACCAGAGCCCCAGTTCCCTCCTTAACTCTTCTCCAATTACCATTTCTTTGTCTAATTTCTTCTCTCTTTTTATTAACATTGTGCCTCTTGCATTTTTTTAAATCATTTTTTGAATTTCCCCTTTTCTTTTTACAACGTTTTTATTCATTTCTCCCTCGACTTGGATATTTTGTCTTTTCTTCTTCTCTCCTTGAACTATAGTTTCCATTTTTTCACATAGTCTCCAGCCTGATGATTAAGTCCTTGTGTCCTGTTTTCATCATTTCCCGTATGTCCCACATAGACAATATCAACTCCCAACTATCCCTTTCTTCTTCTTGAAACATTATAAATTATTTTTTCTTCCCTCTATTCATTTATAATCCAATTCCATATTTATCTGTATGTTTAATATTATGTTCAGTCTCCTATGCAGAGGCACAGTTCTCACGGTTTTAAATTATGTTTCTTAAGTATTCAGAAAACAAAACAGTTGATTTCTTCTTTTTCTCCCTTTCTCCAGCTCCTTAGTCCCTTTTAGTAAGTAAGTTTTTCATCCTTATAGTCCTGTAGAATTTAAATCTTTATTTGCACTTACTAAGGTGTAGTGTTCTCCCATCGGCTGGTGGCACTGCAGAGTCAAATTTCCAGCAGGGATCACTCTTGAAAAGATCAGTCCTTGTCTGTTTCAGTGTTTCAGCATTTCCAAGTTTGTAAAATCTTTTAAGTCGATCATTCCAGCATCTTTAAAAATGCCTATTCTCAGGTATAGTACTTTTTACAATGAAAGTTCAATTTTCTGATTTCTTTATTGAAAGTCTTTTGATGCCCTTTCTCTTAAAGTCTCCTTCCATCTCTGCTTCAGGCTTTTTTTCCTGGGTTTTTTTTTTTTCACCGCTTAAATAGTAATTAAAGTAAATTTGGGCAGCTTTCTTTTAAAATGGTTTTCTCGGGGTTTAAATTCAGCAAAAAAAAAAAAAGGATCTTCTCACCCAGATCCACAGCTTCATGCCAGTTTCTCTCCTTCTCCAGTCTTTGGTGGTAGGTGGCTCAGTTGTTGTCCTGGTCTTTGTGGAGGCCATTTCTGACTGTCTCTTTATCCCACCATGGCTGAGGGGACTTTCAGCCCAGAGATCCTCCAGGGGAGTTGCGATCTCCCCCTGCCAGTCCAGGTACCCCTCTTCTCTCCACCACTCCTATAAAGTGGCTTTAGGCTCCATATGGAGCCCACAAGTGGGGGAAGACCAGTGGGAGAACAGAGTTAGTCTTTCTCCCTGCTGGAGTCAACCAGGACCAGAACCGGAAGCCCCCTATATATGCTTTAAGATGGGCAACAACTGAGGTTGCTAAACTGTCCCTGCAGATCCAGCCAACTCTGAAAAAAAATGATGAACCCTGGAAGCATTCACAACAACATCTGGAGAGCCACAATTCCTCCACCTTTGCTCTAGATCAGCAATGGTGAAGCTTTTAGGCACTGAGTGCCCAAATTGCATGTACATGCCCAAACTGCAAGGTGTGTGCATGTACACATGCATGTGCATGTGTGGCAGAGACCCAAACACCAACTGGCCAATGGGAGGCGGGGGATCACAACACTGGCAGCTCTGCAAAAGGTGAGATCTTTTTCTTTTGTGAGCTTCTGTTTCATCATTTGCAGGGAAATTTCTGTTTCCCTGCAAACGATGGTGAGAAACACCACGGAGAAACGTGGTGGAGTTGAGCTGGGGCAACGGCACACATGCCCACAGAGAGGGCTCTGAGTGCCACCTCTGCCATGTGTGCCATAGGTTTGCCATTACTGCTCTAGATCTCACTTACAGAGATTCCAAAATTGTATGGATGGAGGCTGAATAACAAAGTCTCAGATCAGCTGGCTCTTTCCCCAACCTCTTTATTTACCTTATTTTTTATCTAGCAGAAATCTCTCATGAAAGGAATAGTTTACTGCATCTTCACCTAGTGAAGCATTTCTGCTTTCCTTGTAGTCTCAGGGTCCCTTAAAAATCTGCCCTTCTTTTTATTAGTTAGAGCATTTTGAGTTGAATTCTAGTGGGAAGATCCTGCCAATGGAATAATTTTTAAAAGTTCTTAATTCAGCTGTACTTTATATATTTCATCACTCAGTTCTTGCTTTTCTTTTATCGTTTATCCTTCAAAAGTGCTACCAAATCCTTAAAATCAATGTGACAATGTTTCTAGTAAAATACACGTCAATATTTGAGTCAGTGTACAAATGCACAAATTCAAAGACTGAGTGGCTGTCATTTCCTGCACCCAGATACAGCCAGCTTGAGTTATCACTGGCTGTGGGGGGGGGGGACTCTGTCCCCTGCGGAAGGGACTTGCAACTTGGGTGTCCAACTGGATGCACGGCTGTCGTTGGATGATCATATCGTAGCCGTCTACAGGGGGGCCTTTTATCAGGTCCGTAGGATTGCCCAGTTGCAGCCCTTTCTGGATCGGGGCGCTCTTCATACAGTCACTTCTGCCCTTGTGACCTCCTGTCTGGATTATGCCAATGCTCTCTACATGGGGCTTCCCTTGAAGAGCATCTGGAGGCTGCAGTTAGTACAGAATGCGGCCGCACTGGTGATTGTGGGAGCTCCTCGGAGCTCTCATATTACACCTTTCCTGCACGAGCTGCACTGGCTTCCTGTGGCCTTTCGGGTGCAATTCAAGATGTTGGTGATCACCTTTAAAGCGCTCCATGGCTTAGGACCCGGGTACTTACGGGACCGCCTGCTGCCACCGTCAGCCTCCAGCTGACTGGTGCGTTCCCACAGGGCAGGCCTCCTCGGGGTTCCACTGTCGGGACAATGTTGTCTGACAGCCCCGAGGGTACGAGCCTTCTCTTTGGCTGCACCCTCCCTATGGAACGAGTTGCCCCCGGAGATTCGGACCATTGTAGATCTGCGGACCTTCCGGCACGCATTGAAAACCCACCTATTTCAGCAAGCTGGTCTAGCCAATACTTAACGGGGTCTTAAATTTGTTCTTAAAATTTTTAAATGACTTATTCAAATTTTAAATTTATTATAATGTGGCCTGGATTTAATTTTTTTTTCTTAAACTGTTACTTAAACTTAAACTTTTTTATGTATTTCTTTTTAAATGGCTATGCATCGCCCCGAGTCCCATGGGAGGGGAGCAGTATACAAATGTATGAAAAATAAATAAATAAAATAGATAGAACTTAAGGACAAGAGAACAGAAACATGAAGCTTAAATGGGCATGCAAGAAAGCAAATAAAAAGGTGCTATCAGTTAACATTAGGAAAAAACATTACCAGGATCCAAGTGATAGTAAAAACAAGTTTTATGGGAGGGGGCTACTCATAAGCACAGGAGTGTATATAACCTTCAGATTGCTCACATCTACTCCAAGCTCTAATCTGACTAAAACTACAGAGCTAATCTGACTAAAACTACAGAGCACTTATAGCAGGAGTGTCAAACTTGCGTTGTCACAACGTCATCACATGACATATCACAACTTTTTTCCCTTTCACTAAACCAGGCATGGTCAGTGAGTGATGCATCTGGCCCGCAAGTTTGACATCCCTGACTTAAAGGATTCTCCTGCCTCTTGATTACTAACAGCCCATTAAAATAATAACAAATCATTAAACATAGCAGGACGGAGCAAGCTAACAGAGCAAGATAGCTTCTCTGGGCAAAGGAAAATGGACATTCTCTACCGAAAGTATTTCATTGATACATTGATACAAGTCTACTTTGCTATGAACCATCTCTTCTGTTAGCAGAACTGCCAAGTCAGACATATGCCACATCCTGATTCAATTTCCAGTAATCAACACCTTGCTTTCCTACCAACATTTGAAAAGAAATTAAGAAGGTAAGGACAGAAATGGCAGACATGCCTCAATTGTGGTTGTAAGTTGAGGGTTACCCATACACCAAACTGACCTTCTTCCCTATCTAAAGGTCAGGAAATTAAATGCAGTTTTGGAAATAACCAGATAAAAATGGACTTGCTGGGTGGTTCAAAGTCCACCTTATGCAGCACACTGGTTATAACCAGAAAGGCAAGCTTCCTAAAAGATCTTGTGGGGAGGAAATGGGTTCAGAATGAAATGACACCTGGATGTCACTTTCACATTAAATGCATTTTTTAGAATTTAGTTACACGTTAAATTTTTATTCTGTAGCAGTTTTTTTTTTCAAAGTTAGCAGCATGAAGATGGGTGGATTTCAACTCCTGGAATTCCCTGGCTAGCATAACATAGCAAGTCACCATAGTTGAAAAATATGGTTCTATAGCATTACTTGAGAAATATAAAGAATAATCCTTTATTTTAGTTATAGTTCTGTAAGCTGTTCAACAGCAGCTGGCATAAACTGATATAAATAATAAATAAATGAAATGTGTTATGCCTTAGAGCCAATAGAAGAAAGGATTTCTTGCAGCTACTACACAAAATACACTTTGCATTGATTTTGCACTGCAAAAGGAGGGTGTTTTTGGTGCTGCTAAAAAGAACTACTTTTGATACACCAAACAGCCATAGAGGAATATTAGCTTCTTTAATTTTCCCACTTTCCCATAGGCAAATTTTAGTAAATTTTCCCAGGGCAAAGACAAGAAGGTCCAATATCACAATATAACACCAAACCAATCCTATGACTGATGTTGGTAATGAGTATTATAGATTCACTCAAATTTGCGACTCTCAGGTGGCTCTCCCAATTTTGCTGACCTCTGGCTTTCAGAAGTTGCAACCAGTTTGGACAGCTGGGAGTTGTACTTCAGGGGCATTTGGAGATAACCAGCTGTTCACAAACCATTTTTTGGCTTTGCTCTAATGGTTCATACAAAGCATAATGTGGTTTGTTAAAGTGTTGTATAAACCAAACATAACACAAAGTATCGGAAAGTAATTTATGGTTCAATATAAATTGAAATTTAATCTTTCAGTATCATCAGACAGTGTAACTAAATAGCTGCCTTTTCCTTACCTACTTTAATGTCACAACTACCTTTTCCTGGGTTTGCAAAACTTTGAAAGAGTACTAGATTGCATTTTCTATTCTTTGCTAAATTCCTGCCAAATTGTTAGTGAATGTGTCTCTTAGAAAATATAAAGTAAATAGTTACTTTCTACATTTCCTCATTTTCCTGCTTTAAATGCTTTCAGTCTTTTTGCTACCTCTGTGACTAACATTCCAGCACTAAGAGCTCTTCAGAGGGGTAAAGAAACATTTTGACAGGGTTTTTTTTACATTGCCTCTTTATTTATTCTTGAAATGGAGTTCAATCATGGTATCATTTACCATCCAATTTCCACAATCATGCCAAATCATTTAATAATTCTCAAAGGGGGCGGGTTTTTAAATCCAGGTCTCCAATTCTAGGATTCCAGCAGTATTTACATGGCCTTGGGATTGCACAATATACATTTGAAAATTAATATTTAATTTATACTTAATTCAAGAATTCATCAAGGAATTTATGATGCTGCTGAATTAACTCTGTTCAGAATCAAATTAGATGCAATTCTAGTCATCTCCTTTAACACTTTACATTCTTTCATTTATTTCAATTTGTCTACTCAACAGTCACAAAGAGCTTGATCTAGATTAAGACAATATCTACAAGGATGGATTTTTCCAAAATTTGTAACTCCAGGAGCTTTTTTCAGTTCCATGCTCTCAACCCCCAAGAGTGTCTTTTAAAGCAAGGAGGATTTTTTTAGTCCCAGCGACTATAAAGATATATTTGAAACTAGAAGAAAACATCTGGTAAAAGAAGCTGACAAGAGCTCCTTGACTACTTCTAAGACTAGCAGAAACAGAATATATCAATATAAAGCGGATTTCAATTCATATAAATTACCAGTCACCTTTCTTTGGCTCAGAATTGTTACATTTTCAATATGAGTCTCCGTTTACGCCAATTCCTATTAAACAAGGAAGTAGTGTTTCCCTCTTCACTGCTGCTTTGATTGGTTATATCAGAATATATTTCAGTAAATAATGCCAGATAGCGCTGTTATTGTTCCATTAGTATATTTAACTCTCCTCTAATGCTATGTATACGAAGCAGGCAGGACACACCATTCCTCTAATTAGCTCAATACTCCCAAAGTGGAATGAGAAGTCCCGGATTCCACAATAGTAAAGGTTTTGTTCATGCTGAGTAGAATTCTGGGAGTTAATACCCCTGAAAGGCTGTTATGTGAAAGCCAGTAAGATAATTTACTGAATCTTATAAAAATGCTTAACCTACTGTTCACCTATCTCCTGTAATCAGCAGGCAATGGGAACTCCCTGTTATTTGATTTAGTCTGCTCCTCCTCTTCTAAGTGCCAAAAGGCAAACCTGATATGAACTTTTCATCATCAGGACTTGTTGCTTAATCATTTGGCAATCTCAATTGCCAATTCCCCACCCCACATCTCTTGGTGACATCCATGATTCCACAATTCAGATAGCAATAGAAAAGCAGAATGATGTAGGAAGGCTAGCTTTTTATTTCTTTATAAAGAGCTCTGTTAACACTGTACATGAGGAAATTATTCAGTTGTACGGTGAGGCTCATTCATAAGTTTAAACAGGGAGGGGTGGGGAAAACAAGTTTTGCATGCAAGGTTCTATGTTAAATCAATCTGTGTTATTGTTGGAGTAGTTTAAGAAAGGCACTTTATAAACACCGCTACAAAACAAACAGGAACTCCATTATCTTGAACTAACAGACCTCAGATTTAAAAGCAGTAATATTGTGCTTTGTAATGACAAAAATGGACTTGTGAAAGCAATGCCATTTCCCTAGCTTTTGATAGAGCCAATGTGTACAGTACAGGTAAATTCTTGATGCTGGTCTTTCTTTTACACAGAGCTAACAATGCAGAACTGTTGGTATCTTCATGGCATGGTGAAATGTAAATCCAGATACAGCTCCCTTGTAAAATGCACTTCCTATGGGATTACGATTATTGTGCCAGGTGTACAAGCAAATAAATGACGTGGGAAGCCTTGGAATCAATCCAAATTAAGGAGAGCAATTATGCCATTCTAAAAGATAAATATGAGAAACGATAAAACAATTCTATCATCAGAGTTTCAGCTTAGAAAGGGAAACCAAAAACATCATAAATGCTAAGCAAATAATGAGGCAATGTCTAAAAAGAAAGTGGGTATGTGCTACAATGTATGAAAACACTTGCATCGTTTCTCTTTATAGTGCTATATCCTCAAACTATTGTACACAGGTACAATAAACTTTTCCAAAGAATCTCATCTGCTGAGAAACACATCTCACTCAGGTTTTTTTTTAATGAAAAAACAACAGTGTTAAAATTGCATTGATCTGATAAATGCAGAATAAATGTAACAGACAAAGCACTGTGTTTGGGATTGAACTGAAGTTTTCATCACTACAAAAACATAAGCAACCATAAGAATCTACTTTCTTGAGAAGACCTGTGTTTGCATTTTGTAGAAAAGATGTTGTAGGGCTACATTTTTTTAATACTTCAAAATATTGTCCAAAGACTCTACATATGCCATTGAAGCATATAAGCCCACACAGAATACTGCACCAGTGTGCTTGGTAAAAGAAGAATGCAAAGTAACATAGAGCACAGTATTTCTAATCTTACCAACCTTAAGATGCATGGATTTCAGTTCCCAGAATTCCTCAGCCAATAGTCCATGCATCTGAAAGTTGCTAAAATAGAGGAACACTGAGTTAGAGCAATGGTATATTTTCCAAAGAAAGGTTTGTCAGGATTTACTGACCCTTATAGCAATCCAACTTTTGTACACTTCGTTATTGTCCCCAGCTTTTCCAATCTTGAAAAAGCTGGGGACAAAATAGATGTTTGCTTTTGATCCAAAATAATTCAAGACAGAAGACATTTTGTTCTGTTTATTTTCTAGTTTGAAGAAACCACTCCATGCAAAGTTTCTGTTAATTTTGTCCCATTTCTGCTTGTATCCCTTAATTGACGACTATTTTCTTCTATGGCTGGTGGCTTGTTGAAAAAAGAACAGCAATAAAACCAGAGGATAAAACCACTCACTCTGACTATAACTGTCACACAAGCAATACCAGTCCATTATGACTTGAAACTATACAACAGAGACAGAACAGCAAATGATTTGATGCAATTTTGTTATGTTCCCTCAAAGACAGAACTTGGGTGGTATCTGACTGTACCAATTTCTTAGTAGGAAAAAGCCTCACTTCAAGACTTTCCCAGTTTTGACTGATTTAAACATGCAAAAAACAAAACTTAATTTCCCTCTTGATCAACTGCATCTAGATCTAGAATCTGTCCCACAGATTTGACAAGTAGGCTCCCAAAAATTGTGCACATAATATTGTTTCTAATATTCTGGTGCTCACTTATAATGAATCTGGTTGATGTCTACACAATGATCCATGCTGTAAAGTTCTGAAAGCTATTTATTAGAGAATTTCAACTTTTGTTTCCTTTTCTCTT
This sequence comes from Cerberus rynchops, assembly GCA_032468195.1. NCBI lineage: Eukaryota > Metazoa > Chordata > Lepidosauria > Squamata > Homalopsidae > Cerberus > Cerberus rynchops. Next base: position 71,532 of record JANHFJ010004381.1, on the reverse strand, counting down.
TCAGTGACTTTTAAAAAGTAAAGAAAATTAAACTTAACATTAAAGTTTTCAACTATAAATATGCATTGTTATATATGGTCCGACCTGATGTTGTACCACCTGCCAGAATTCAGAAAAGCTCAGCTGCCTTTAAAGGAGGAAAAAATGTATGGGCTGGGAAGATAGACTATGGGTAAAAACTAAGTTACATTCATATAAATTGCAGGCGTTAATCTGCTTGTAGTCTGGCACATCATTTCTTTTCCTGTGGAAATCTTCCCACCCCCCTTCCATTGCTCTATGTCTATTTACCAGTTATTCATTACCAGGAGAGTGATGTAGTAGTCTCTTTTTTACTTCTCCCAGCTGCCTGTCTCCTCCAACTGAAACAATATATACATAAAATAGAGCTATACATGACAGAGACTACATCTTTCATCACTTATACATTCTTCTGTCAGCAAGAGCACCAGATTGTACAGCTCTCTTTGAATGCCACTCTTATTTGCACATAAGGGACAGAATGCATGCATTTGGAAATGGTTGTAAATTCTTCAGACAGTTCTTTCAACTATTTATAGTCATAACTGTCTAAAGAGCATATTTGATTAATTCAAATGTTCTGATTTGATTAATACTAACACAAATAAAACAGAGGACAAGTTATCCAGATGGCAAATGTCCTGAAATCTTCCGCTCCACAGACAAAACCATAATTCATTCTGGCAATTTGTTATTCAATAAAAATCTAGTTGGTGGGTAAAAATAAAAAAGAACAATTTAATGAGTGAGTATTTGCCATCTCTAAAAATGTTTTCTTGTTGTTACTAATTATCTCATAACATAAATCCCAGGGGATTACTATTAATATCACAACAAGGGAGATGTTAGGATCTCCAGTCTTTTTGTCTCATTAAAGCTATTGAACCTTCCTACCACAATTCTTTGTGTATGTCTCTTTGTGTGTTTTCTTGGTAGAATATAAGAGGGGTTTATTATTGTCTTTTTCTATGCAGTATGAAATGCCTTTGCCATGGTCACAGAAGCCACCTCCAGCTTCTTCCTATGTCACTATTGTCCAATATAAGCACCTGCTTGCTTTAACTGGATAACTGGGGTTATGCCTTGGGTGTCCCTACTAAGACTACATACACCTGGTATACACTCCCAAAATTCTTTGCTCAAACCTCCCAGGCATACTTCTCTACCATGATGAGGTAATATATGGGGGGAGGGGGTAAATTGGAGAAGAAAGATTAATAATCTTCACATACTAATGATGCTACTTTGACAGATGAAAAATGCAAATGATGTTCAAACTTTAGTCAAAAAAGTTATGAACACAATTAAAAATGGGACTGTGATTACATATAAAGAACAAATTAATGAAAACCGGTACAACAGACAACCTAACTGACAGCGAAGATACTGAAGTTGTACATAGTGTCTGATTACATAGCAATAATCAACAACAAAGGAATTAGCAGTCAAAAATACATTGCAGAATAGTACTTAATAGAGCAGCAATTAAGATATTGGGAAGTACATTCAGATGCAGTCTATACCTGCAAAGGTCAGAATTGTGCAGGCAATGATTTTCCTGGGATATTCCATGGAAGTGAACCTTGGTCACTGAGGAAGCAGGATGGAGAAAGTATTTATATTTTGGAATGTTGGTGTTAGAAAATTTTTTTATGATTATAGCATGGATGGTCAAAAAATAAATTGAGAACAGAACTAAATCAATTCAGAATTGTCCTCTGAGGCACAAAAGACCAGTTTAAAATTATCATATTTTGAATATATTATGTAAAGTTCTTGAAAAATCTGTAATTCTGGAAAAGATAGAAGGAAAGAAGGATGATCAATAGCAAGACAGATGGGCTGGGTTACAGCAATAAGTGCATCCATGGAGGACTTGAACGGCCAGGCTGGGGATAGATGTTTCTTTAGAAGTATTGGTTGCTAAGAATTGACACTGACTTAATGACACATCAATTATTATCAGTGAGAAAAACAAGCAGGTACTCTCCGTAGGGAAACTCCTGATGTTAAAACTAAACCTGGAAGAGCAAAACTAAAAGTAATCCACAACGGAGATGAGAGTAAATGGGATTCTGCATTACTTATTGAAACAAACCTACTAAGGCATTCCAAAATTTCTTCCAAACTGGAAGAAAATAGTGGAAAACCACTTCTGTGTTTCAGCCAATAAAACTTTTTTGATGTGGCTGGGTTGAGATGTCAGGTGATGAGACATAGAAGCACTCCTCTATTACTTGAAAAAACTCTGAACTTCCAAAAATAGATCTAGAAATGATGACATATCCAACTATAAGAAAATATAGTTATATATATATATCACTGATCATGCTAGTAGTGAAAAGTTTCTCAATTTTACACAGAAACTTAAAATCAAAGCAAGGAGAAGCATGAGCAAGAAAGTTATGTTGTCAAGTAAAGCAGGGATAGGTAAAGACAAGTAGACCAGAATTTGCCACGCAAACTCCCTAATTAAATGATTCAGCCATGAAACCATATGAAAGAACAAAGTGGTAACAATCAAATAAGATACTGGGTCATAACTTAATGACTCACCATGTGTTATT
>JANHFJ010004381.1:21014-39631 GCA_032468195.1 Cerberus rynchops | reverse complement strand
CCCCCTCCATGGGGGTCAAGATCTTTCCTCCCACGGCCAGCGATGGAACAAGCTGGCTGAATCTGGGTGCAGGAAACTACAGCCACTCGGTCTTGGCCGGGTTGAGCTGGAGCCTATTTTAACCCATCCAACTCCGCACGGCCTCCAGGCACCGGTTCATCACTTCAACGGCTTTGTTGGAGTGGCTTGGGGTGGAAATGTACAGCTGGGTATGATCAGCGTACCGATGGAAATCCACCCCAAAGCCCGGATGATCTCACCCAGCAGTTTTACATAGATGTTAAACCAATGCAACATCTGTTAAATTGTTGTTTCCTATTAGAAACTTGGGAAAATTCTTTAACAAGACACATTTGTGACTAAGCAGACAGTAAAGTGGGCTACATCAGCATTTCTAAATAATTATCAGAAAATTTTGCCAAGACTATCTTCTACCTACACAGTAGACGGTTGACGTACTGAAAGAACCGGATGCAACTTGGAGCTGAATTAGCTGTTTGCTATGCTAATTCATCTACATATACCCTCAAGTAATCATTCCCAATATTGCATACAAAAGTTTACATTTCTAAACACTAATGAATTGTAAAGTATATAAGCCATTCTACTTCCTGAAGCAAGCTCACAGTGATACAGAGCCAGAACTGAAGGAATTCAAAAGATAGAGTTATAACATTTATTAAGTGTTATTGTGGGTTGTTTTAACATGAGGATAGTCTATATTGCCAAGTTATGGATTCATAATGAAGGTCCCAAAGGGTTTTCAAGCCAGTGATAATGGTATCAGTATCAGAGTTGCTTCTGTTCTCTAAGCAATAACTCACTTACTCAATTCTGAAATCTTTATGATATTCAGGCATTTCTACAAGTAGATTTGAGTATAGGCTTGCCTTTACTTCTCTGGAAACCCCCCTGAGCTATTAAACTGACGTCAATAGGTAACTAGTTGTCAACTTGGCAGGGGGAATAAATTGATGAAAGGTACTGTAGTTCTCTTGCTTCTCACACAATGGGCACATAAGCAGTGCTGCTGTGGGCAAATAAATAGGCAAATGAAAAGGCAAAATGCAGATATACTGTGATTGGTTTACAGAGTGGGAGGGTTCCTACCAAGATTTTCAAATTTAAAGAACTTTGGTTTCAAGGACTCAAGACGGGGCAGAGATCCTTCATGTGAGATACTGAGTGTAGAAAGAGATGATTGGATTCTGAATTGAACTTGGTCAAAAGTCTGGCAGAAGAACAATTTTCTTCTGCGGGTTGGTCTATAAAGGGCTAATCCAGAACACAATAAACTCTTCAAGGAGATTTGCACTTTTCTCAAAAAAAAATAAAAAAATAAGTTTTTTTCCAAAATCTACCTGTAACTTAACAGAGGGTAATGATTAATGAAATCAGCTGAGTTGAACTTTCAGGTTTTAATTAAAGCCCACTTCAACAGCAGACAACACAGTGAAAGACAAGACATTCATGCACGCACCTTGATCACATCATCACTGAATAACATTGGAACTTGACTGAAATAGTTTTTAAAGGATTTTTTTTCTTTTTAAAATACATACTGACAATGTCTAAAGGCTGTTCTGCCTTGATATTGGGGTGACAATTTTTTTTAAAGCTTAAATTGGGTAACCTGCAGAGAAACAAAAATATTGGTTCCAAATGTTTTCATTAATTACATACATGCATAGAAAATGGAGCAGGATTAGGACAGAGCTTTCCACTAAATTTTCTGTTTCTGGGAAAAGCTCTTTCTCAACCCTTTTTATTCTCTGTCTGGGATCATACATCATTTAAACTTGTATAATAATAATTTAGATAATTGATGCAATATACTAAACTATAAATTGTAATTTACAGATCACAGTGGTTCTTTACACAAATACATTAAGCCAAAATAAAAGAAAATTGCATTAAGGCAATTGTGTGATCCTTAAATTAAGTCCATAACTAGTATTAAATGAGCATGTGATCAGTTGATTTCAAGTTTATGATTTCAACAAAGGGTGGCCAATTTGAAATTTTAACACATAGAGTAACAGAGTTTGGTTAAAAAGCTCTGTGCAGAGTTGAGTCAAATGGTGTTGTGTCTATTTATTAATCTTTTTAGCCTAACACCTTATAAGAATCTGTAATTCATCAGCTCTCCACCAACAGAAACATCTGCAAATGGGTCAAAAATTTCAAAATAGTGGGTGAAACTGTGTGATCAAAACCTTGAATGCATTACACATGAAATTGATCACATGGTCATGGCTCCATCTTGATTTTTTGGAACTCCTGCCTCAAGGACTTTTTATTTTAAGATGTTTTTATATAACAGCAGAAAATAGAAAATAGTATTTGCACAAATGTGTCTTGGTGAGGACACTTTTAAAATGCAACTTGAGAAGAATTCAGAACTGCCATATACTGTAGGAATGCTCTCATAAAATCTTCCCAGGTATCTCTAGACTCAGAAAATGTTCACACACTCAGCTTTGGGCTTATTCCTTGGAAATGAGAAATCTTGCATGACTAGGTTAGATTCCAACTGGCCCCAAACTTGGATTGCAAATTGTAGTGAAAGGAAGGAACCAAAGCTTCAACTTTTGGGGATATCACTAGATCAGCAACTGTACCCATTAGCATTACTGTTCTTTCAGACAAATATGGGTTAAAAATATACAGAATGGATTCCTTGGTTCTGTGAAATTTCCAGAGATAATTTCACTCAAATTATTCTGAAGCCCAAGTATGTAGAAGCTCACTTTGCAATTATTATTTACACAGAATGCCCTCTTTATGTTCAGTTTCCCTGCTAAGCTCTATTTTCTGATCCAAGACCCTGATGATTTATGATTTGGCCTCTGATTAGTATATTTCCTCAGTTTGTCTCAATTGACCAGTTCAAGCCCCCTCATAAATCTTTCAGCTCGTTTATACTTTTGTGACTGCTCATATGTGTACGTACATGTAATGAATTGCACAATGGAGGTAAATCTAATATACAGGGTGGAGGGCAGGGTGGGATGTCTGCTAATTGAATGACCTCATTCAGAGAACAAGTGGTACCAGAACTTTTCCAAAATAGCCTTCAATAGACTTGTATATAGCCAAGAAATATTATTTCAAGCAACTTCAATGGAGTATTGAGAGGCACGCAATGAATTATGTTTACAATAAAAAATTATATATGGACTTTTCCAATCTAATAACCCATAGTTATGTGAAGCTACCATTTCTATGATACATGACCAATTGGCCCATCATTTATGGGAATTTTGGGAGTTGCAGTCCCACACATTAGAAAACTCTCTCTCTCTCTCTCTCTCTCTCTCTCTCTCTCTCTGTGGCATGTGCATGTATAGGTATAGGTATATATATTTTTTCCTTTTCTGGATTTTTCTCCTAAAGAAAATCCGTATTATAGTAAAAAGAAAAACAGAGTTAGCAGGTACAGAAAACATGGCACATTATTGCCTACAATCATAAATACTTTTGTTAGTTTGTTTTATTTTACTAGTGTGCTCAGAGGATATGATTTTGCATTTGTGCCAATTTTACATTGATGGGGTCACATCCTTCATTTTGGAATTCCAGTGCTAGAAAAAAAAATCAGACAAATTGAAATAGATGCAAACTAGGTCAACAGGAATGAGCAAGAAACTAGAAAATAATGGTACAGAGAGATCTTGAAGAAATTGAATGTGTTTAGCCTTGAGAAAGTGGAAAGAAAAAATATTTTTCAAATATTTGAAGAGATATACAGTAGAGATCATGCTATGTTTCCTATTACCAGATCTGTACGACACAGAATAATGAGTTGAAATTATAAGGGGGTTAAATGTTAAAAAATTTCAAACTGTAAGCACAATTTGACAGTAGACCAATAATTCAGAGAAATGAACTTTGAGACTTTTCATTTGAATTTTTCCATTAAGCAGAGAAATGGCCTAAATGACCCTTTCCAACTATATGTTTCAGAACATCAACTTCCTAAACTAGACTCTTAATTGGAGAGACAAATATTTATTTCCCTTCCTAACAGACAGGAAGCAGTAGGTGAAGCTAACCAGAATCACATCAGATACTTGTACAATTAGCACAGCCCCCCACACAAGGTTGTGTGCTATCTCCACCTCTCTTCTCTCTGTATACCAATGACTGCACCTCAAAAGATCCAGCTGTTAAAGTACTGAAGTGTGTAGATGATACAACAGTGATTCGTCTCATTAGAAATAATGATGAATTCTCATACAGATGGGAGGTTGGCAAGAACAATCTGGAACTGAACACACTCAAAACCGTAGAAATGGTGGTAGACTTTAGGAGAAACCATCCAATACTACCACCTCTTACAATACGAGACAACACAATATCAACAGTAGAGACCTTCACATTTCTAGGTTCTATCATATCCCAAGACCTAATTTTATTTTTCATGGGAAACCGTATGGAAACTAGATGAATCAATGGCCATAATATTTCATCAGACTTTAATAATATAAAGGTAAAGACTTCCCCTTTCCAGTTGAATCTGGTTCTAGGGGACAGTGCTCATCTGTTTCTTAATTGAGGGAGCCAATGTTGTTTAAAGACATAGTCATATGCTATATGCTGAATCACATGGAATACTGCTACCTTCCTACCCAAATGGTACCTATTTATCTCCTTGAATTTGCATGATTTTGAACTGTGACATGGGTAGGAGCTGGATCAAGTAATGGGAGCAGACCCCGTCACGTGGCACTTGGTTCTCAAACCTGGTCTGCCAGCTATCCAGTTGATAAGCTCAGTGTCTTTAACCACTGAACCATCACATACTGACATTTACTCAAGTTTCTGATTAGTACGCAGAATACTTCGGATATCTCAGCCTCATGTCATTCAAACTCAAGGGCACTTAAGGCTGACTATTCTGGAAACTTTCATCCTCAGATAAAAAAATCTTAAGCACTTATCCATGCCCTGCTTGTAAATAGTTACATCAATATAAAATCAGAACCTAGGTACTTATCAATGTGCATAGACAAACACCATTGCTCAATAGGGTCACTGCATATCTGATTGGCAAAGCCCAGATATGTCAACAAAGGTCAATTTGAGTGTGCTTGATGCCGAACCTATCTAGCTGACTCTGCGATGAACCATTCATAAACTATTAATGAACTATTAATAATGAACTATTAATGAACTATATTATTAATATTAATAGGAGCAACAATAATCTCTCTTCATAGGATGTACCTTTACTTTTAAACTATTATATTAATACGATAGGTGCTTTAAGCAAGGAAGGTCATCTCCCTATTTGGCTAGTAGATCTATATCTATGCTGTTTTATATGTATAACGCTACCGTACTGCTGCAAACCCTGGCAGAGCTTAAAGGGGCATGAAAGTGATGGTCCATTTAAGTAAGGAAAACTCATTACATGTTAGCTATGATAATTTTTTTTTCTGGTGTTCCTATCCTGGATGATAGTGGTTATTATTTCATTTTAAATTTTAAACTTCCTTGCCTTCAATGTTTCTTTAAACTGTAAGTCATTCACAGCTGCTCTTGTGAATTGGGTGGCCATATATGTCTATTAAACAAAGAAAAAATATTCTTCATAAATTCATGCTGGCTTCTTATAATTGCTACACGGTTTTCAATGTGCCTAAGATCACTTTCTTTAGATATATACACAAAGCAGGAATAATATGACATTTGAGCAAGCCAGCTAGCAGATATGAAAAAGCAGCAGATAGCAGTGAGAAACAAACATAGAAATGGCCTTAGGGGAAAAAAACAAAGGAAACTAAATATATTGAAGCACAGAGAACAAAGAATGCAATTTATCTACCCACTCTAAAGTAACCTGTCATTATTTTTCCATATCCATCTTCGCTATCCTTGGAGCATCTTAAAAGAGACGTGATAGCACAATGGTTAGAATGCAGTATTGCCGGCTAATTGGCTCAAGACTGACTCAGCCTTCCATCCTTCCGAGGTTGGTAAAATGTGGACCCAGATTGTTGGGGGAAATATGGTGACATTTGTAAAACCGCTTAGATAGGTAGAAGTGGAATGTAAGTCTAAGTGCTATTGCTATCTTAATAATAACCAATTCAAGATATCCCTTTACAATGAGTACATCACCTTTTGCCATAAGTCAGTATTTTAAAAATAAAAGATAATTTACATTTACAAAAGAACTATAGCATTGTGGAAAATTGCCCTGCACGCTACTTCTCTTGTATCAACAGGCAAAAATTATATAAATATTGTAATTAATTATTCCTGGACTGTATTTTCAACCAGGGACTATTCGTGTCAATGATTCCCATTTGTAAATCATAAAATGCATTATTATAATGTATGCTATATTAAGGTTGTAAAAAAATTTCTTTTCTTTGTGAATATGAAAGCCTTCTAAATTATACCTTTTTGGACTCCAAACTTTTACAACATTATGGAAAATATTGATATCATTATAGTAATATTAATACAGCAAACTTTAAACTTATTGAACTCTACTTAAAATGTTTAAAAACATTATCAATGCAAATTGACTGTTTGATCAAGGCATTCTGAATATGGGTCTGTTTAAATAAGAAAATTTCCCTTCAAGGAATTCCTTCCAAATAGACATTAATCTACCAAAGTTTCATTAGTTTTTCTTATAATTACAACCATGGACTTTACATTGCCAAGTCTAGCTAATTAGTGCTACTGCCCTCTAGCTAATTAGTTCTACTCCCAGTATTCCTAATGTCAAGGTGGTTGGGTGAGTATCTGCAGAGCCATAATTCCAATCTCTCCACATAATTTATAACATTTACAAATAAAGCCATCTAATAGGATTCCTGGACTGCACCATGGAAGGTATCACATAAGGCTTCAGTCATATTTGATATTTAACAAATTAGCTGAATGCTAGAATTAACTTTTTTTCAAAATGTCTAGGCCCGTGATGGTGAACCTATGGCATGGGTGCCACAGGTGGCACGCAGAGCCATCTTGCTGGGCACACAAGCTGTTGGCTAACTTATCTCCAGCTGAGCATGCACATGCAATTGAACAGGCCCGCATTTGCTATTGCAGAGACCCAGCTGGTCTCCGGGCCTCCGCTTTGCGTGTGTGCGATTGCAGCAGGAAATCCAGCTGGTCTTCGGAACTCTCCTGCATATGCACATGCAATTGCTCATGTGTGTCTTCACGCAGCATGCATGCATTGCACATGCAAAAGATGCATGCGCAGGTGGTGCAGCTGCACATGCAGCGCATGTGGAGCTTTATGCAAATGTGGATGGCATGCGCATAGCGCATACTTTTCGGCACTCGGTAAGTAAAAGTTCGCCACCACTGGCCTAAGCAGTTATAGGCACCTTTTTCATTACACAGATAAGCACATAAGGTAATAAAGAAGCTGTAGATGCATGTTTTATTAAAAGGAATATATGTACTTTTGTCATGTCAATCATACTTTGTCCCAGGTATTAAAGCAAAGATACTTTGTATCTCCCTTGACACCCAAAGTGATAAAAGAGGAAGAAGAAAACAAGATTAAAACAAAAGGAAAAATCAACTGAAAATTCACTTACTATAGATTTCCCTTTAAAGCTTACTAAATACCACTGTGTGTTGCACAACCATTGATTTTGCAAATTTTGTGTACGTAACTTGAAAGACATACTCTTCCCTGAAGCTAGAGTTAAGCATATGGGCTGGAACTTTTCTGAAATGCTTGATTTTGGCCTAAGTTCATTGCTATTCAAATTATTAGAAAAATATGCAGTTTTAAATGAATACTCACTTTCAGATTGGTATCAAGTTCTAAAAGATGAATCATTCACTGATGCTCTGGCCTCAACGGTGCCAAGTAATTTTGAGGAGAAAGGTCCTCACATAACTTATACGTTGTACACCATGTTGACTTGCTTCATATTCTTTTTTTTGTTCGTGTAATTTTGTTTTGTTTTAATGTTTTTCTGCAATAATTCTAGTGCAACATTCTAGGAAAAATTTATATCTTCTATCCATTTTTGAAGTCCCAGTGGTAAACTACATGAAATAACCAAGTAAGTTTTTGTGCTGAATTTTCTTTCCTATATCATCAGTTCTGGAGTTTTATCTTCATCACACATATGCATACATACACAGACACATCTCTGTTTGAAGCCAATGGAAGTTCTAATATATCTAGAGCCCATATTGGTAAAAGCTAATACTTCATATAGATTTGAACATTACATCCATTCTATCAAAAACAGAATTCCTATCATATCTTATCTGTAACTGCACAAACTAGAACTAAGAAAAGATTTCTCCTGGATGAAAAGAAAATGTGTCAAATGTAAGGCTTTTATTTCCACTTGTGCCACCATTTTGCTGCTGTATTTTCCAGACATACTCAACTGTAGTTTTGTGACTGATCCCATGTGACACTAATAAGAAATGCAGAAAAAGTTGACAAAAATAAAACACTATGCATGTTTTATGATGTGGGATGGAGAACAGCAACTTTCACTGGACAGAAACATTTCCTCAATGTGTATGAGAAAGTCTTTGGACATACTGTATATTTTAAAAAGTTTGATTTAAACTATATTCAATTTCTATTGTAGCAAGGATTTTTCTATAATCTGTCAATTACATCTGAATTGTCGGAGAACCGAAATTCAAACAAAATGGCAGAGCTGTTTACCTAAGTATAAAAATTATTTCAGCATTTTTAAAACTAATTTTTACTATCAGGATGAGATCTGAGAATCTGACTTATTGGTGGTAGATTTCAGTATGTGAGAAATAATAAAATGGCGTCATTTTTCCAAATTTTGAATTAAATGTTGATTAATGCATTTAATGCAATACTACAGTATCAAATTTAGAATTTCTCATTTAATTGTAACAATTTCTTCTACTCATCAACTGTGTCCTTAAAATATATATATATATTTTATTCCTTTTCAGGTCATAAAAAATCCTACACATACAAACCAGTACCATTTTAACAAGAAAAATTGCATTCTATAAACCAGGATGAAAGACTTCTAATAAAGACAGCTTCAACATTTTTAACATTCATAATAACATGTTATCAGATTTTTACCACTTAGCATGAGGATTAGTTTTATTTTCAATGAATGTCCCAAAGGTGCTTTTTCAAAAGGCAACTGGACTTCGTTTTTCCTTGAAAACTTTTTGCTTCTTCAGTTCTTGAATGAGAAATGAAATCTCTTCAAGGAAAAATAAAGTACAGTTGCCTTTTGAAAAAGCATCTTTAGGACAACCATGCCCTGCATGACTGAAAATCTCCATAGACATTTTCAAGGAATAATACATAATCTTTAAATAATTTCTTGCTGTCTTAAAAGGGGTACAATGACCTTAAAAGTATTTTTCCCAATAAAAACTGCTACTGAAAAATGGGATTAAAAATAAGAAAGGCCACTTGTGGTTTCAACAATACTGTGCTATCATCTTAAAATAAAAGCAATTGATACAAAGAATTTCAACTACAAACCCGAACACCCAAGCCAGTCAAGTAATTTTAAATATTTGATGCTGCAACACTCATAAAACTTTTGGGAATAAGGAAGAGAGGGAAAAAAAAGGATGGTTGGCTTTTGCCCCTTGAATCCTGTGTTTTTTAAAACAGGCATTTCCCATTTCTCAATTATTTCCTTGTGGTTTGCCTCTACTTTAACAGTGCCAAAATTAACGTTACATTTTTGTCAACTCGTTTACATGAATTCTTTTTGGGAATTGCAAGAGTTTTATTTTTCAAATAATTGTCATTTTGAATAATCCCCAAATCTTCCCTGGATGGGTTATCTCTTTTAAGGCACAGTGATTTTGGAAAACGATCCTCTACTGAAGCTACTTTGTAGTATGTTGACTTCCTGATGTTAATATTACGCGAAGACTCCACAAAAATTAATAGAATTTTCTTCCAGGTATTTTAAGATACAAGTTACAGTTGCATAAATAGATGGCAATGTTTTCTCTGTGAATGCAGCTAATTTTTTTTTATGTTGAATTTTGATTGTCAGACATAAGCTCCCAATGCTGCATGAAATTCAGTGAGACACTGCACCAGCTGCTGGAATTTAGGTCTCTCCTCAGGATCTAATGCCCAGCAACAAGCCATCACAGCAAATCTAAAAAAAAAAGCAAGCAGAAGTCATTCAAACTTGTCATACTTACTGCAGCACATTTCGTACACTTCTACAATGTACACTATTTAAGATTCTAAAGTTACTTTTGTATACATTTTAACATAAAACACTTTGGGATTTTTGCTGGGATTGTAATTTTTTCAACTCACTAATTGACATTATGGTCTTAGCTATTATGGCTTTCACTATGAAAAATTGTAAAATAAGCTCTCTCGTCCCCTTGTTTTTCTACTACAGAAAAAGAAATGCAGAATGTATCGTTAAATAGTTTTAAATTAGTTCTCACTGATTAAGTGTAAGTCACCATCAACTGCAACTATTTCTACTTACAATTCATCGGGGCAGTTGATTGGTTGAGCTATTCTGTATCCATCCTTTAGATAGGCAGCCATCTCAAAGGGATCAATATCTACATATGGAGTTTGTCCTAAAGTCATTAATTCCCATAAGGTCACCCCAAAAGACCACTAGAAAACATTAGATACAACAGCTGATTAGAATTTAAAAATATTGTCTCAACATTTTTCATATTTAGGAATTCAAAGCAAATGTTTCTAAATATTTAATATAACATTTAAATACAGGTGAGTTACAGTATAAAAGACATGGTAACAAAATTATTTAGCTATTTGTTTAAATACTTCAAAAAGTTACCACTTTGTATTCAAGCATAATAGAAACACACATGCAGGATAACACAACCTGAATACACAAATACATATTTAAAATATAGTCAATTAAAAAAAGAATTATTTTATATTAGGATCATATGATTAAATGACCATTTTTATCATCATTATGCTGTAAAAGAATTTACAGTTCAAAATAATCTAGTTAAACATGTCCTGTAATCTTAATTAAAAATGTAAAAAACAGTTACAGTATTGAGATAAGTTTTCTAATTAAAGCAGTCCTAAAATTCTCCCAAAGACAGCTAAAACAACTGTCATTGTAGAGTACCAGAAATGAAAATATTTATCTAACAAAAGTCTTTGAATATGGTAGTAATCAAAGCCTTCTCATTCCACTGACATAGATTGGATTGATAAATTATGCTAATCTCTAGGTGTTTTCCAGATTGTATCAATGGAAGACAAAATAGGAGGAAAAATTTTTAAGAAAATTCTAAACTCACTCTGAAGGCCTTGAGCTGGCCCAGCTTTAAGAAGCAGGGATTCCACTGTCATGGCCATTTCTGTTCAACTTTGGAAATGGCCTGACAAATGTAGCATATACTGCTTGCAAACAAAACAAACTTATCCCAAAACTAATAAAATCCAGTGAACTTTTTTCACGAAAAGTGAAAAATGTTGTCCAGATATAAATATAGTTGCTTGGTTATACATAAATACAATAGCTTGGTTTTCTATGGAGATCATTCAACAATCCAGCTCTTAAGAATATGCAAGCTAGCAAATAAACTAAAATACTCTGTGACAGGACAGCACTTACAAGTAGCATGAACTTGCAAATGTATTTTTGTGGATTGAGAAGAGGGAACAGAAATATAATACTGTAAATGCTTTCAGAGAATGCATGGCACAAAACTCAATATGTTAGACTGCCAAGTAAGTGGCATGCAGCTTTAGTTGAATTTCTATTAGCCTTTATGATATCAGTAAATAATTCAGCTAAAACAGCTTAAGCTCCAGATTGCTAACATTTCTAAATATGAATAGTCTGCAGAATAACCAGGCAGAATAGTCTGGTTAGAAAATAGCAATAGCACTTAGTCTTATTCTGGCAATGAATAAGGGTAACTCCTTCAAACCCTTTCCAGTTATAAATGATGTATACAATGGTATTTCTTAAACTAATTTTTCTTTCTTAAAACCATATTGATCTTATTAAGAAAGCTATTTGCAAATAGAAATTGTGATTTTTTAAAAAATATTTACATGGTTTAAAAGATTGTAATGTGATAGTGAATGATTTATGTTAACTTACCACATCACTAGCACCAGAAAATTCATTGTTAACCAAGCTTTCAAGAGCCATCCAACGCACTGATCTGTTTTCATTATCTCCAAGGCAATGATAATCCATTGGAAATAAATCTCTGGATAGAGCGTTATCTGTAATCTTTACCTGAAGTGCATCATCAATGCTGCATATTGAAATATATATGGATAATCATTTAGGCAAGGCAGTAAAACTTTTATAGGCAAATCTTAATCATCTTAAGTGATCCTTCCCATACAGAGCTCAGAAAATCACACTGTATAATATAGTCTAATATTAGCAGTGCAAACATAATTTGTTTTATTATTGCTTAGGGTTGACACTTCTTAAAACATAAGTACATCTCGTCCCATTTTGCTACTACCATGGTTCATCCAAATATACAAAAATTCTATAAATTGAAAACTTTTCATTAATTTTAAATATTGGGGCTGACAGTAACAGAATATGGGCAAGGAATAACCTGCGTTTTTCAGGAGCCAGGAAATACAACCTTTCAGAATTTTAGAATCCACATACAGGTATCCTTGTACTACCTCTGATGAGAAAAGGTGACCTGACCTGATTGAATAGTAGAGGATTAAAAATAACGTTCTTCCAACATAACTGCTTTATGTATTTATCTTTAGATCTCAAGACTTACACACAGTTTCTAGCAGCCAAGTCTTTGTGAATAACTTCTCTTCGGGCCAAATAGCTCATTCCACAGGCAATTTGAATTGCCATATGTACGAGGTCTTGTTGAGAAATTGCCTGAAATAAAAGGTGACATTTAATTAACTTGCTCAAACAAAATTTAGTTATTATTTATTTATGGCTCATGACCAAAGTGTAGTTCATCCTAAAAAGTAAATGATTGAGAGAGGTCATCAAAATAAAACTCTGAAGTATAATTTTGTTCTTTCTGTTAGATTAAAAATCTGTTGTTTCAGTGCCAGCAAAGCTTTTTCCAATCCAACTAAACTCAGATATTAAACAGAAATGCTACATGATTTTAGATTCAAATTTAGATGTAAAATTATCCTGAAAGGTTATGTGAGACCAAAAGACTATTGAGTTAGATCTATAAAGTTAGATTTGCATTCTGGTCATTAGCAAGTGTAAAGGTCACAAGAATTGATGGAATGTCTAAAACTATGGCAAACTTCAGAATATAAAATCTACACACAGGTCAACAAGCTACTCTGAATGGAACATGGTGAAACAGACTTGCTCCATGTTGACAAAAGAGTTATTGGTTCAACTTGTACGCTGAATATATGTTGACAGAAGCTGGATTGGAAGAAGATGAGCATGTTTTTAAAACTGAAGGAAGAAACATCAATAACCTGCATTATGTTGGTGACACTGCACTGATAACTGAAAATGCAAATAATCTGCAAGGTCTAATCATAAAAAGCAAGGAGCACAGTGAAAAAACGGTAGTCAGATTAAAGATAAAGAAGACCAAACTAATGATAATAGGTATAGTTAGCAGTCTTAGCAATGATTATAAAGATACTGAAATGGTGGATAGCGTTTGTCTTTTAGCATCAACTACCAATAGTAAAGAAACCAGCAATCAAGAAACATACTGTAGCATAGCACTTTGTAATTTTCTATTAAGACCTTGGAAAAAGTATTCAGATGCTATGATATACAAAGATTAGAATACACACAAATGTTTTCCCTGCGGCATTCTATGGAACTGGAAGTTGGACTGAAACAGTTTTAGACACATAATGTGAAGACCTAGCTTTCTGGAGTGGTCTATAACGTTTGGAAATTGTGAAGGGAAGACAAGAATAGCAGTAAGGCAGATGGACTCTTGGACTCAAGACTGGGTTGGGGACAGATCATCCTGTCTATGTAGTCACTAAGAGTTAATACTTGATAGCACATAATCAATCAGCAGCATTTTTATGCATTTTATTGAATAGCTGCAATAAAAGGAGTTATCATTCAATATTTGCAAACCTGTGAGCCTTAAACCAATCAAGTCATATCTTTTGTTCTACAGATCTTAATCTCTACTTGAAATTAATCCTTACAAGCAATTTTTCTGCCTGCAACCTACAGAATAAGTGCAAAATGATTTGCACATGCACATAATTTTAATTTGTTGTGGGGGGGAGAAGAGAAAGAGGAGACTCTTACTTGCTACAAACTTATTCCATGAATGATTATTCAGTTTACTACAAAAAAAAGTTAAAAACATACTGTTTATTCAAGATTTGTCACAAAACTTGATAAAAACAAGACAGTGTGAACTTCTTTCAGATCATGTGATGAAATAATATGATATGGTCTAAATGTTTATAATATCCAGAGTGGAGACAATTTTGAATCCTAGGATTAAGCATATGTTACCTGAGGATTATTAGCTTCTACAAGTTTGCATTGTCGCAAGAAAAGCTTGAGATTCCCCCAATTCATGTAAGGCAACAGCACCATTGGTTTTTCTCCTTCCTCAATACAAACATGAGTGATTGGTAGTAGATTTCTGAAAGAAATATAGTGTTGGCTTGTTATAATGTTATGCCATTTCACTGTTGGTCAATATTCCATGACCAATCAGTACTGCTGCATAAATTGTAGAATGATCATCCTTATCCTTTTTGTTTCTATTTTTCCACAGTACATTTCTATATAAATAATATACAAAAATATATCTAGGAGAGTTAAATTATGGCATTTCATAATTATATCGAAAAGAGCAGCTAAATAAAATGAAACATATGGGGAATGACCTTACTAGTTGCTTGATAAACTTAGCTAATAAAAAGAAATCACATTCAAGAAGAACTTTATCTTGTAATCAAGAGATAATGAACACCCACAATGATGTATACTGTATATTGGTCAATCCATGATCTCTTTATATGTTCTTATGAATAATTATACTGAGAAAAATAAAAAAACCTATGCAGCTTCAGTCTGTTACATAAAAATTTGAAAAATATTTTCTCTGTATTATGAATTAAATATTAAGAAATGGCTAAAGATATGAAAGGTGTTGCGGTGGCTCAGTGGCTAAAATACTCAGCTTGTTGATAAGAAAGATCAGCAGTTTGGTGGTTCAAATCCCTAGCGCCACGAAATGGAGTGAGCTCCTGTTACTTGCCCCAGCTTCTGCCAACCTAGCAGTTTGAAATCATGTAAAAAATGCAAGCAGAAAAATAGGGACCACCTTGGTGGGAAGGTAAACAGTGCTCCATGTGCCTCTGGCATTTAGTCATGCCAGCACATGACCACGGAATCATTATCAGACAGTGCTGGCTCTTCAGCTTAGAAATGGAGATGAACCCTAGAGTCAGGAATGACTAGAACATACATACGAGGGGAACTTTTACCTTTACCTTAAAGATATGAATTGAAAACTAATTTCCTATTATCAAAAGGCAAAAGAAATTACTAAAAATTTTAAAGCCTGTTTAGGACTGCAGAAAAGGTAAATTTCCATTTTAAAAATAATTGTTTCTAAATATTTTTTCAATTTCATTTCTGGACATTTTCAGATATTGTAAAACTTTCTTGGTGAAACATACTTTCATCACCCTGAAATGTTTCTATTCTTTTTTCCTTTATGTTTGCTCTTTAGCAAATAATGAACAAGATATTCCTGAAGGCAGAAGTTAACAATTTTGAATCTTCTATATTTAAAAAAAAAACTATTTGCTGAAATAAATCTTAAACCATTAATCCCCTAAAACAATTTTAGCATGATTTTAAAAGAACACTAACCTGTGATGAAGACCTCTGAGTTTACTGCTTTCTGTCAGCATCATTGTTATTTGAATTTCGGAAGCTTGATCTAGAAAACCAATTTTTTGTTAAAGTTAATTTGTATAGATGGAAAAAAGCTTTCTTGGAATGAGTTTGCAGACTTAAATATAAAAACTCAAAATGTCTAAAGAAAAAAGAAACTGGATGAAGGAGTGTATCTTCTAACTTCCTAAATTTGATGCAGAATAATTTAGTAGCATTTTTTAAAACTCGTTTCCTTCAATTCCTTCTTTTTTTGTAATAAGTTGGGATTCTCCAAGTAATAAATGAAAAGATGCATGCTCAAAAACAAGTATTTATATATGGCATAATTTCAACATTTATCTGAAACAATTCCGTACCTGAATTCATTGTTATATGATACCTCATGCCAACTTTTCCATGTAAATGACTAATAAAACAAGATTCAATTATATATAATGAATGAAAACTTGTTTATGTAATAAATATACCAACATTGCACCTTTTTCCTCACACACTTCCACAAGTACCGGTATTAACTGGGAAGACAAGGAATATACTGAACTGTCACGTAAAAATAGTTATGAGGAAAAGAAAGCAATAAGGTATGCTGCTGTATTAAAGCTCTAATACAATTTTTAGATACTACTTAACAACTGTGACCATTGGGTCATTCTCTCAGACATATTTCTTTACCTAAGCAGAGAAACAAACTAGCCAGAGGCAAACAAAAAGGCAGTGGAAGCAAGAAGAACTTCTAACCTCCTGCCTGCTTTCAAATCAATACTGCTTGTGGGAAAAGGTAGGGAGTGTTGGAAATCACTCCCTACTCCTTGGTTGATCCACAGAACTGTCTATCATTTTGTTGAAAGGAGGAGGAACAAAGGGAACTATAGACTATGAGGAAAACTACACCTTCGTTTCTCATTCCAAGAGCCCTCCCTTTCAGGGTTCACTCCTCAACCATCACGTCTTACTTAGCCAATAAGCATCCAGGTCACTCTCTTGTCCCATCCTCACTGCCCATTCAGAAATTTCAAAATTGCAGCCTTGGTCGGGTTTTTCTGCCAGCTGTAGGTGCAGGATCAAGAAGAAAGTTGCAAAGAGGGTGGGGATACGCCCTTGTTATATTCCTTTATGCTATGGAAAGTACAAATTTCTGGGAAGTATAATCAGAAGTTGTAATGGTGCTGAAGCAGCCACAATTTTGGTTAATTTCAACCCCACAACTTGATAGGTCCCAGATTTTGGATGCATTCTGTAAGTTAGCTCATTTCAGGTACCCCAGTTCAAAAATCGTCACCCTATGACACACTGTTTCATCCAATTGAAGATCAGAAACAGACAGACATGAGAGTTTGGGTAGAATATAGATTGCATGGAGAGAAATCAAATTATAATGACATTATAAAAATTACAGTAAAAATAACAATAGTAAAATGAATAGAATAAATCCATATTATAAATGTGTGTGTGTGTGTGTATGTGCATAGAAACATTAAAAAATAAAATGTGGCTAAATAAATGTGATCCTGAAATATTAAGCATTTAGATATTGCACATAACTCCACAACTGGAAGAAGCAGTAAGAGACCAAAGCATATTCATTAGATTAAATTATCAAACTTCTCACTCAAAAAATAGAATGCATGCATGTGATACAAAAACAAGTTACAAGGATATAAATTGCTCTTGTAATTTTATCTTAAACTACAACAATTTAAGTTATTAACTATGTAAGTTTTAAAAACTTAGCAACTACAACAACTCTCTTTGGTAGACATGGATCAATTCATATTAAAGTTTCTCAGGGTATCTGAGACACAATACTATCCATTTCTCTTGAACATATTGAACAAACTATTTCGATTGGAAAATAAAAACAGACAAACAAAAGCAAAAGATGGATACCATAAGTACATCAACAATATTTTGGAAGCTTTTTCTATACAAGGTGTCAACAAAATGTGAATACATATTATTTGCATGGAAATTATCTATTACCTAAGTTTCTTTAAAGAACCTGTTTTAGTAATTAGATACTTTTCAAGTATGAATAGCTGAATCAAAAAGCTGACTTACATTCAAACTAAACTAAAATATTAAAATACTGTTCTATTCAATCTGTTTTATCTTTTAAAACAGTTCCAGAAATTTGGATTTGATCCCAAGTATTTGAACCTTGCCTGATAGGATCATTTCCAAAGGAATTCTATTCATGCTGTATAAACTCTAGATCAAACCTATTGTGTTTTTGTCAAGGTAATTTCCTTGTTTCTTATAAATCATTCATTTTTCCAAGAAAACAAATTAACCCATAGTCAGTAATTTAAAATGCATACCCACTCTACCTAAGATGCAAGCAAAGGAGACGTGGAAGTGAACGTTCTCTGGAAGAGTTTCCCTCCCACAGAATGGTCTTCCATCAAACTGCGTCCTCACTCTTACTTTCCAGGAAGCTTTTTAAAATGGCTTTTAAATGTGAATATGGAGATTAAGGTGAGGATAAGAGAAATACCTAAGCTGAAATAAATTTGACTATTAATGCTGTTTTCATATATTACTATCATTTTGAATCTTTGTTGATTCTTGATAGTACTTATAGCAATCAGTTATGATTTATCAAATGATACGTACATGCTGATAGTACTTATATGTTTCTTATTTCTACCGTATGTCTAATAATTTTGATTTATATATTATGTATTTAATGTTATATTATAAACCTCTTAAGAACTATATACGGTAACTGAAATGGAATAGAAACACCTGCAAAATATA
>JANHFJ010004380.1:16110-26643 GCA_032468195.1 Cerberus rynchops | reverse complement strand
GCCCCGAGTCCTTCGGGAGAGGGGGCGGTGTAGAAGTGATGCAAACAAACAAACAAACAAACAAACAAACAAACAAACAAACAAATAAATAAATAAATAAATAATATAGACCTGATCTGAAATGGGACAAGAACTTGCTTTGCTATTTGCAAATAATTCTTGGGCATGGGCACTATGGGTGGCATCAAAAAATTTGATGAGCAGCAGGAATCCCCAGAATGTTAATATTATGACACTTTAAACAATTATCACCAATCTCCAGTGACCTCTTTCTAAGAGCACATGACTCCAGATAGGCCAGGATACTTCTCAAAAGAGTGAAACCACTGATCAAAGTCAAACTGGAAGCCAAATCTTTTCATCCAGTGAATGCTCTTTCTTTCTGACAGTCTGAGTATGCTGACTGTGCCTTGCTCTTTTCCCCCCTTTAGGATGCTTCGGAAATCGAGTTTCACAGGAGTAGCATTTTTTTTAAACAGGTATGTGAAGATGGCTTGTCAAGGTAGCAAACAGTGTTTTGGGAGTTCCCCACTTTCTTATGAATTTCCTTTAGTCTTTTAGAGGAAGAGCAATGTTAATAATTTAATCTGTTCCAGGAATGGGATAAGGGGAATCTACAGATCACTACAGGTGCCTGTTTGGTATCTGCCTTGTGATATTTGGCCTGAGGAAACTGCTGGATTCAGCAGGAACCTGTAGACTGTATTGTCTTAGAATTAGAGGCTTTCTTTCATTAGCCCAAGCATGAGTGAAATATTAACCCATTTGTCTGGTACAAAGCACCAGGAGCAAAAAACATGTTTGTCTAGGCAGCTGCTTTAAGGGAAGTTAAGGTAACTGATGGATTGTCTCCTGCTGCTGTATTGTAAAATGAAATGAAGCAGGGTCAGGACCCAGAGGGGAAAGATTCCCTCTTGAACCAGTGAGTGATAGGCAAGATTTCTTGCAGCAAGATTGCAATGGGACCAGAGTAGCTCCCTACCATTGACCAGTCTCCGAGGCTAGAAACTGCAAAGGCCAATCTCCCCACTTTCCCAACCCTCCAATCATGGCCAGAGATGATTGACCCTACTTGGCTGGACACTGAAACCTTTATGCTGTCTTTTTCTCTTTGGCTAGATAATTCAGAGCAATTCTAACTCTCTTAACTCAAAATAATGGCTGCATTTGTTTAACATCTTAGGCCAGTTACTGAACAAATGAATGAATCCATGTTGGATTGACCAATGTACTGAACTATAAGGTAACCAAAAAGATCATTTCCCGGACTTGATGAGCCACCTGAAACCAAATGATGGTTAACAGTAGCCAAATTTAAGTTAACATGTTGCATAAAGGCAGACACAAGTCTTTAGCTCTAGAGGGTCCATGTGCTGTGTGAATATGACTAGTATGTACTTAAGATTGCAACTTGAATGTTAAAAATAGGCAAACAACAAATGTGTACTTGGAGTGAACAGCTATACAAATGGCTGGCATTTTCAGCAAGTTACAACCATCAAGATATTTTAAACTCAGCTTTGTTCAGGTGTGTTGGGCATTCTAGACCAGGGGTCTCCAACCTTGGCAACTTTAAGGTTTTTGGACTTCAATTCCCAGAATTCCTCAGCCAGCAAAGCTTGTGGACTTCAATTCCAGGAAGCTGGCTGAGGAATTTTGGGAGTTGAAATCCACATGTCTTAAAAGTTGCCAAGGTTGCCCTGTTCTATTTCCAGAATTCCCAACAAGTCTGGGATGCAGGTTATGGGAGTTATAGTTATATAGAAGGGAACAAGTTGGAGCAGAATATTGCAGTGGTTATTCTCATGAAATGCATTCAGTTTATTTGTGTTATGGGCTGGCCAAAGTATTGCAAGTGAAATTGGGAGCACCATGGTAGGATTCTTATTCATGTATCAAGGATCATTGTTCATTGTTCTCTATCCTTGCCCAACCCATATAATTACACCTAAGTGAAAGAATGTATTCATATAATAAGTAACAGGTTATCTTTGCAGATTTGTAGGACAAGAGAATGTTTGTATTTCGGATTAAAGATGTACAAAGAAAACACCATCATTGTCTTCTATTTCAGGAGATGCTTCAAAGTTTGGAGTGTAAGAATGGTAGTATGTGTACTGTGTAGTCTCTCAAAATTTACATATGCAATGCAGGTCAAGGTGAACCAGCAACAAACATCATAGCATGGACTGTCTTGGTCAGGCTGCCAAACAGCCAAGAATTTTATTTCTTGTACTACAAATCCACCCCAAAACCAAACTTCTCAGGGCTGACCATAAAGTAAGTGAAAACATTTTCAAATGTCAATAGAAGAGCAGAATACTAAAACACCAATAAGAAACACCACAGAAGTTGTAGAAATAGCAATAGCACTTAGACTTATATACTGCTTTATAGTGCTTTACAGCCCTCTCTGAGCAATTTACAGAGACAGCCTATTGCCCCCAACAATCTGGGTCCTCATTTTACCCACTTCGGAAGGATGGAAGGCGAATCAACCTTGAGCCTGGTGGGATTTGAACTGCCAAACTGCAGGCAGCCGTTTGAAATAACTTGCAGTACTGTACTCTAACCACTGTGCCACTAAGGCTCAAATCATAAAATAATTCTATATCCCAGATTATTTTAAAATTAAATTGTGATGGCAAACCTATAGCAATGCTAAGAATAGGGAGCCTGATCCCAAAGATCATCCCTGTGAGTGCCATGTTTATTTCACTGGGAGAGAATTTTCCACAAATAAGATCCTTACAGGTGTCCATTCTATTTCACTTGTTGAAGACACCTGGAAGTGTTTGTATGGCTATATCTGATTTTTACCCATTTCATCTTGCTTCTCCTAAATATGCCAATAAGGATATTTAATTCACAATAGGCTTTGTTTTGATTCCCCCTCCCCCATGTTCTTGTATGGTTATCATCAGCATCCCATAAATGTATTGTTATTATTCATGCAGATGTTGGCAGAAACTCCTACTTGCTGATTCCACCCCATTTGCTTAGATAGTTCTATTTTGGCTGCAAAATTCATAGTTCATAGGCATACGGAACTCTGCTTTAAATTTCCTGCTTTATTAATATTATTAGGGTTAGTACTCTCGCTGACTTATAGCAGCTATCCAGGGGTTTAAACAACAGTTTCATAACTGTACCTGGACACTTGAACCTGGGATTTTTTTTTTCCTCATGCAATTCAGCTGTACTATTTATGACTGAGCGTTTTCTTGATGCTTTCAGACATTGTAAAAATATCTATACAAATGTTTTGCATTCGAAAGTTGACCGACTCTTCATCTAAATCTCTCTTGTTCTTCTTTGAAAGGACCTCTAAAAATACCACGTCACCACCAGAGTGGGCAGGGACCACTGACATGATTGACTAGGAATTTTGGGAGCTGAATTCAAAATATTTGGAAGGAAGTTTGGGGATGGCAGATGGGGACCATTATCTAGAAATACCTCCCATCACACTGAGTGGTGCTGAGTATGCACAGAATTCAATTATAGGTTACTTATCTATTCTAAGAGAAGCAAGTAGTAAAAATAGACATATAACAAACTGGCAGGTGGCCAACACGTTCCATTAATAGAATATGGATGCCAGTAGGTTGGAATTTATGTCACATACCATGTACCCTGATCTGGGTCAAAAGGAAGGGTTTTAACTGGGTAGGTGAGGGAAGAGCAGGAGAGCACAGTTCAAAGTAGGTTCTGACTGGTGGAATGATGTTTGAGAAATCTGTCTGAAAATAATTGAGATTTTGAGGTCCAGCTGTCTGCACTTTCCCCATCTATTCTGTGTCATGAGTATTTCAGAAACTAGGTAAGTTTCAGACTCTCTCTCTCTCCCTCTCCCTCTCTCTTTCCCTCTCCCCCCCTCCAACTCTTTCACACACACATATACACACACTTTCTCTGCTGCTCAAGGAAGTGAGAAGAATGAAACACGAAGCAATGCTTTGGATGTACCTATAACTGTTAAAAATAAACTTCAAACTGGTTTGTTTTGGTTCTGTATTTACCTATAAAGGAATAAGAAGGAATCTAAGTTCCCGTAAAGCATGATCTCCAGATACTGGATAGTTGTGGCTGAATACTGAGGAAGGAAACATTTTCCTTTTGGTGTGCTAACACCTTTCTTTTTAAAAAAAATCACTTTTTAATTCAAAGAAGATTACGAGTATTGGAATCTTGGTGTTGTAAACAGACCCTACACATGTAAGATTCAAGCTCAGTACTTTATTATATTCAGTCTGTTACACAAGAATCTCTCCAGACTCTCAAAACTGACACCCACACACCCACCCCCCTGAGCTCCAGAGAACTTACCTATTCCCAGGTAAATTGTCTGGAGCTCAGGGGTATGTGTCTGTGTGTCAGTTTTGGACCACTTGCAGCAACAAAAGATCCAAGGCTAAATTCGATGGTTGAGTCCCCCGCTCCTCGGCCTGCTGGGTGTTTCCTAACAGGTGTCAACTGAATGCCCAGGCCGAAGTCCATAGGGCTGAAGCATGAAGGTCATGGATCCCCCAAACATTTCTCTCTCTCTCTCTCTCTCTCTCTCCTTCTGGAATCAGCAGAAGGAACCACAAATAGCTGCCATTGAAAGATGATAACGCCCATCTTCTCTGCAAGGGTAGACTACCTTCCAAGATATTGAAGATGGGGATGAATAAGGGCTGCACTTAATATTCTGGAACATTCAAGAATTATACAGGATATAGCAATTATATAAAGTGAGAGGAACTTGTTAGGTACTAGAAGTTTTTGCTTTATTTTTTAAAATTGTTTCATTTTTCAGGTTATTTTATCTCTTGGAATCAAGAATATTTTACTCAAATAAGAACTGAGAAGACACTTGTGTAGCCTAGGAGTGGAATCATAAAGGGCAGTTAATATGCTTTCCGTGTGAATAGATGATAAGAGAAGGTGGCGAGAACTTGACCCACAGCTAGTCAAGGGTGTCGAAAAAAAATATATTTCAGGACAACATCTTTTTGTGTGAGTTCAGGTTTAGCAATGCTGACCTGGAATGCAGTTTTGCTTCATATTATTTGCAAAGTGCCTTTAAGGAAGCCGTTTGCTTTCAAACCCAGTACATTGTCTTGCCCATGTAAAACTAGCTACACTTTGACTTATACCGAAGTGTACAGATCACCTACATGCCAGTCCATCAACACTTCCAAACTATTTTGAAAAACTTCTGAAGGACACACAAAAGGGTCTGCTCTGTTATTTTGAAATAAACGCTTTCTGATCAGTGTCCAATGCCCGTGTCCTTTTATTTTTTTTAAAGCAACTCACCACATGGAAAACAACTTGATTGGTGTTCTAAGACTGCTTATTACTGCATCATTTCTAGAGAATGTGCCACATCTCTTATCCTCTGGGAATCAAATATTTACACTGGCTTAATTTTGTTCTCTTCGTCTTTTCCTTTTTGGTGACTTTCCAGCCCTTCTTGAGGGAAGGTCATTACACCCTTTAGGCTTTCGGCTTGAGCCTGGCACCCATGGTGAGTAAAGGCGAGTGCCATTTCTTCCCTCCCTCCCTCCTTCTGTCTCTTGAAATGACTGAAGCTCGCTTTCTAATAGTAATTTTACTGAAAAATGGTAAAAAACTACAATGATAAAAAACAAACTAAATAACAAAAAGAAGAAATTACAAGGGAGGAAACAATAAGATGATAATAGAGGAAAACAAAACAAATATATAATGAAATTGCTTCCCCCTTCATCACAGGTATAAATAATTTTAGTAAATTATCACCTTCTCTTAAAATAAAAATAATTACCTCTTCTTTTCATATCCCAACTCTTATTTATGAACAAATCCCTGAAAAACTCATCATTTCATTCCTGATCAGCTAATGCCCATTGAGGGTTACCAAAAATAACATGTTTATTTTAACCATGATCAAATAAACCAACCTTACATTCCTTCTTTTTACATTTAACAATCCTGATCTTTAGTCCCTTTGTATAATATCCTAGAACTTGATTTCTTTTCATTTTTCCCTTGTTCATTCTCACAAAAATGTTCAAAGTTTTAACAGGTCTTAAAATTAACTTCTGAATCCATTGTTCAAAAATATCCTTCAGTTTGTTGGATGTTAAAATATTTTCTTCCAGTCTGTGTTACTAAGTCAAATTTAAGTGTTTTTCTCCCCTTAATTGAAATCTTTAGTTCCTTTTAGTTCCTCCTAGTATCCAACATTCAAAGTTGCATCCTGTCATGTTTGCTTTTTTAAAAAACAATTCAAAACAAAAGTATTGAAATTAATTATAAGAATCCTTCCTGCAATATCCCTGCATACATATTATCAGATGACATGATTGAGTCCATACTTTCTCTACATCCATTTAAAGTCAAAGTTATGACATTTACAGAATTCCCATAGTCATGTGATCGAAATTCACATGCTTGGCAACAGACTCATATTTATGACAGTGGCAGTGTTCTGGAGTCATATGTTCACCTGTTGTGACCTTCTTACAAGGAATGTCAACGGGGAAGCCAGATTCATTTAACAATCATGTTGTTAAACTTAACACCTGCAGTGATTCATTTAAGAACTGTGGCAAGAAAAGTTGTAAAATGGGGCAAAATTCACTTAACACATTTCTCACTTAACAACTTAAATTTTGGACTCAATTGTGGTTGTAAGTCGAGGACTACCTGTATACCCAGACAATGAGATAGACAATCCTTCTTGGTTGCCCATTGGTTTAACAAAAAATATGCCGAATCCTCAGAAATAAAATATCCCTGCAAGAGACCATCAGGTTATGTGATTGAGTCCATATTTTCTCTGCATCCATTTAAAGTCAAAGTTCATATTAATGTAACTTAATCACAACAAGCTGGTGTTGTCATACCACTCCAATACAGCAAGAAATTTCAGGTGCAAGTCAAGTTGGTGGCAATGACCTTTAAAATCTTATCTGGTGTGGGGCCTGGGGGCTGGCTGGCTCCAGGACCACCTGTTCCAAATAGAATTTGGCCCCCAAGGCATGTTGGCAGAGACTGCTTGTTGAGATTGTCCACCCCACATGAAGTGCAGCAAAAGTGACCCTTCTCTGCAGGAGCTCCCTTCTTGTAGAAAACCAGATGTAAGGGCTTTACAAACCCTCACTTGTAATATTCAGGAAATGCCTGAAACCATGGTTTTCCAGAGTACAGTATGCCCGGAGATCGAAATGTGAGAGGTTAAAGATCCTTGGGTGTAAGATCATTTTTTTCCTGATGATACACTGTGCTATGTTTTATGAATAACTGTATTATGACAGTTTGATTGTGTTATGATGATGACCTATGATAAGCTGTATATTTAGATTATACTGATAATAAATTAGTATTGTTGTGTTTGTATTTTGCTGCTTCTTTGCTCCTTAGAATAACATGACTCAAGTGGTGTAAAAGCATTTGTAATAAGGAAGGAAGGAAGGAAGGAAGGAAGGAAGGAAGGAAGGAAGGAAAGAAAGAAAGAAAGAAAGAAAGAAAGAAAGAAAGAAAGAAAGAAAGAAAGAAAGAAAGAAAGAAAGAAAGAAAAGAGAGGTGTAGAGCTTTCTTTCACAGCTTCCTTCTCACCAGCAGTATAAAAAAACAGAGGACTTTCCCAGGTTACAGCAAGGAATTGGAAAAAGGAAATAAAGATATTGAATAAGGAAGCCTTACATTAGTGAAGACTTCTGGTTCAATCACAGAATCATTCACCTAGTGCTGAAGGATGCAGTTGCTATGCTGTTTAATGGGGTGAAAATCCTTTCCAAACTAACACAACAATATAACTGAGACAATGTAGGGAATCTGGTGTACAGTCTCTAATGCTTATGAACAGGAAAATTGAAGCTGATTCCACTTCTCAGTTAGCATGATGCTTCAAAAAGCAACACAAAATTCAGCTTTGGGAGTTCTTAGAAATTGGCAGAATCGAGCCCAGAGATGTGAATGGCACTGAACAAGCTTACACAGCCAGCTAAGTCAGGCTCAATATTCATCGTGATTAAGAATCTCAACCAGCAAGCATTCCCTGGATGAAACAGAGTACACCATCATCAGATTCATTTCGACAATCCCCTTTCACTTGATGTCTTAGCAAATTTCACAGTTCTGCTGGCACTTTGGACTTGTTGGCTCCTTTGTTCTACACATATGAATTAAAATAAACATTAATGTGACGATCCAGTTAGGATTATACTCACTGCAGGAAAAGTAAGAGATGGCTGGATTTTTCTCCTCCACCTTTCCCTCCATTATTTAGATTTAGACTTAGATTTAAACTACATAAAAAATAAATTTAATTTAATTAATTTAATTACATAATTTCTATACCACCCCCTCTCCCGAAGGACTCGGGGCAGTGCACAGCAAAAAGCCACTAAAAATACAAACAACAGTTAAAACAAATTTAAAGCGAAGGGGAAAAAAGTCACAACATGTCACATGACACCACTGTGATGACACAAACTTGACACCCCTGCTGTAGAGGAATCATGCAACCAAATCAGATTGGAATCACAGTTTAGTAAGGATAATACAAGCCATGAGTTCAAATTGCATTTAGGGCATGTCATATGTACTCTATTATTACCTTACATTAAATCAAGTAACTGGTTCAGCAAATCCAATCATGGACTGATACAGGTAGTCCTCAACTTACGCCATCAATTGAACTCCAAATTTCTGTAGTTAAGTGAGACATTTGTTAAGTGAATTTTGCCCTGTTTTATGACCTTTCTTGCCACAGTTGTTAAGTGATTAACAAATTAAATCAAATCAAAGCAAATTTTATTCATCACATGCACAGACATAGATAGTACAAAATGCAGTGAAATGTGTATGCGACCACTCGCGACCATAGATAGTAAGGGCAAGGGGATAGTATAGACAGGGATAGTATATCAGTCAAGTTTATCAGGGGAGAAAAGTTCATTGCAACTTATAATGAACATTGAAAAGAGTATCAATAATGTATTACTCTCAGCCTGATTTTTAAAGTCCCATTTATGGTGAGCAAAACCAGTGTGTCTGCTCAGTTATGAAACCAAATGCAATTGCATTAGGCATTACATTAGGCATCTCAACAAGCACTAATTGTATTTTCTTTGTTCTAGTTTACAGAGCAAGAAACTTTTACAATCCTTGTTTGATTTTCAAATCAAAATGAAATATTTCTCATTTCCCGAAATCTTTCTTATTCATCTCTTCACGATTCACTCTATCTGACAATTACACCTGGCAGATATGTTCGTAAAAGGTGGATCCTCGCATTTTACAATCTCTGTAGAATGCATTTTGAATGTATCAACATTTATATAATTTCCCTCCTCTGCAATATGTATACAGTATGTGTAAATAGATACATATACATTCAATATTATCCACCTGGGTATTTGTCAAAGTTTAGAGCGTATCAGAGCATAGCAGATCAACAGGAGTGGCCTTCCAGTCAAGCAGAAGATACTGTTATCTACATTTATCAGGCCCACAACTAAGCTTCAGAACATCTTTGTTTATACCATTAAGTTA
The DNA here is from genome assembly GCA_032468195.1 of Cerberus rynchops. Lineage (NCBI taxonomy): Eukaryota > Metazoa > Chordata > Lepidosauria > Squamata > Homalopsidae > Cerberus > Cerberus rynchops. The sequence goes on along the minus strand of JANHFJ010004380.1, from coordinate 17,112 downwards.
ATTTAAAGTCAAACAAATGCAGATAGGTAGCTATAGAGACCCACTTCTTCTATAGCAGTGTTTCTAGGACACAAGATTTTGGTCCCAAATCAAGTAAGCTGCTGAAGAATAGATAAGTATGGATGGTTGATACAGTTGTAAGGATGTTTATAAGTAGAGCAAATAGCCTGATATTGTGGAACAAAGGGTTGGTCAACAACATTATTGGAGTAGGAAGGAAAAGTTACCTAACATTTGCTTGCCTTTCAAACACTTATGTCAGGAGCTATCATTTGGGATTGTGGCCAAAAATCATTATTTCTTTCCTTGCTCTTCTTTCATTGTGTCCTAGATAGGTTGTCTTCTCCCTCATATGTCCTTTAGTGTGAAAGTTGGTCATTTCTCAATACATCTGGAACACAAACAAAGACCTCTGGTAAATCAACAGAAAGTATCCTTCAGTAGCCGATAAAACTTTTCTGTGGGGTTCTTGCATTCTTTTTCATGAACAGAGTTCACTTTGATGATAATCTGCATGTCAGTGACTATAGACTCTCAACCATGCTCCCTTGTGGTAGCCACGAGGAGATACAATGAACAGTTCCAAATTTTAGGGTACCTTGGAATAAAGTACTTTGCACGGCATTTGGTTTGTTCTACACCTCTAGTGCTGCAATTTATTTGCATGAATTAATAAAAGTAAACCAGTGGCAAAATAATCTGGACAAATATTCCACAGGTCACTTCTTCTCAGACTTTGCCCAGATCATGCTTACTTTTGAATAGGAATTACAGTAAAAAGACAATCAGAGCAAGATGCCAGCTGTTATTTATAGTGTTTCTGTATATTTATAGTGTATTTATAGCACAACCATCAAAAGTGTTTTTTCCTCTCTTTTAAAAAGCATTTGGAAAACTGGTAGCAATATCTCCGTACCCAGGAACAATCCAAGGTGCGTCTTGTTCTTGCTACTAGGATATGAATGTAAATAAAACATCTGAATAAGGTGCTTTAGACGTGAA
>JANHFJ010004379.1:30571-42038 GCA_032468195.1 Cerberus rynchops | reverse complement strand
TCCCACCAGTATTTATAGAGAGACAGCAGCTCCAGTCACACACTTCTTGCACTGGCACAAAGCAGAAGGCACCAGCCTGAAGATGGTGAATGGGACCTCGCCGAAACTTTGCAAAGATATTCTCAAACTTAGACAGGAAAAGACCCAAACAGACCTAGACCTGCATATATATATATATATGTATGTATGTGTATGTGTATGTGTATATGTATGTGTATGTGTATGTGTATGTGTATGTGTATGTGTATGTATATGTATATAAGTATTAATCCTAAAAGATTATCTACCATCTGTGGTTTTTAAATAGAGATGTTAGATTAATTCCAGATCTTTACCAAGTTGGTTTCAATCAAAGCCTACTGTACAAGATCACACTTCCCTATTTCAGGAAATTTGAGGAAAACAGTAGTCACAGAAGGATAGAACTATGAATTTTTCTTGTAGTTCAATGTTCTAATAATAACAAGAAATAAGCAGGAGAATGGTGTCTATTTTATCTGTTCCCAAATTCAGGCATCATAAAATAAGTTATTTGTCTTAACATTACAGATAACTCTAATTGCACTAGTATAAAAGAAATCTAACAAGATAACCAAATGGAACTCTGTCTCTTCATGACTAAGTCTAAAGTGACATACTCTTCCCACGGGGAGGTAGCTACAGAACATTTTACTTAACTAGATATGATGTTTTTGATGCCTTTTTTTCCTTCAGATATATATATTTATTCTGATATAAATATTAGAAAGTGTCAAGAGAGAATTAGTCTTTTCTGATGAAGAACAGAGAAAGAAAATTCACTTCAAACTAATATAATTCAACAGAGCACAAAACAGCAGGGATCTGGATTAGCATCCTTAAAACCCAACTGTCTCTCTGAGAAAGTAGATTACATGGCAGTTCTAAGCCCTAAGGCGGTTTACAGAGATTTCTGCTTGGTAAATGTTTAAATATGCTACTTATGGTCTGTGTATGCGTGCATGTACAAATGTATATATATATATATTCATATTCATATTACTTTGGTGCATTATTGCCTACTTTTCAACTGCCAACATGATAATTCTAAATATATAACATTCTTTGAATTTGAAGGTGGCAGATACAGTGACATCCGCAGGAAGCATTGCTAATTTTCATTTTGTAACAGTATGACCTAGGAATAGCCTGAAGGAGCAATGTTAGTACAATGCAATTTTTAAACAGGTGCCCATTCAAAATATGTATTGTCCAACTTCCTTTAAATTTGGGACAAGGCTAGGTGGAGATTCTCTCTGGCTATAAAACTCAGAACGTCCCCAATCAGTGATGGTATTTTGCCACTGATTGGAAAGTTTAGTGGCGATAAGCATTTGACACCGCCCACCTGCCCCTGCCATTTCCTGTCCTATATCCCCTTCTTTTTTTTTTCTTTCTAGCTTGGCTGAATCACACAGAACAGCTGTTTTTGGCAACTCTGCAGCCTTCATACTAACCTGGGCTGCCTCAGGTAAGCTTAATAGCCTTCGATGTGAAGCTGCATGGCAGCGCAGATAGTGCGCATGTGAAGCTCACAGAACCAGTAGTAAAACCAGTTTAATCCCACCACTGTTCCCAATAAATAATCCAGACAAACAGCTGGTGTATGTGGAAAACATTTTCACTGTAAAGCTGGAGATGGCTTTACATGAAATAAACGAGAATAATGTTTATTTTATTTTATTTTTTAAGAAATGGTAGCCAAATCCTAAAACTAATCAGGATTTGGGGGGGGGGGATAAAATAATTACTCCAACACATTAAAAAAAATCAAACCTAGAGAAAAGAATTATGGAGAATTTTTTTTTTTCACAAAGCAAAAGATAGTTGTAAACCGTTACAGGATATGCTGCTCCTTTATATACTTCACACACTATTTTCTTATGATTATACTATCAAATATAAAATGGAATGGGAAATATGGTCAATTAACAATTTCTTCTTACTTTGTAATGTATTTAAGTATTTTGACTTTTGTTATTTTGTAAAGTTTTATCTCAACAACTCAAAACTAATTTTTTTTATGTTTGAATTTATATCTAGCATTTTTTTCTAAGACTTAAGGACTCACCTACCTAATTTTAGTGCCCAAGGAGGGTACTGTTAACATAGTTTGGGACTATGAGAACACTATAGCACAATATCAAACAACTATGTGGCTGAGGGGGAAGCCTAATCTGACCTTCCATATAATATTTCCTACAGTATCAAAATCAGGAGAAGTCACCATTCTTCACTATATATTCTTCTGTGTTGGTTGTACCAGAGTTAAATTATTATGTCCCTTCCTGAGCATTATAAAAGGGATTGTCAAATGGGAGCTTTTATATGGAACATCAACCAAAAGTATACGTGACCTCTAAGGAAAAAAAAAGTTGTGAGGGATGGTTGAAGACTTTAGGTAAGTTTACCTGTAGAAGGCAGCACTAAAGGAAGACAGGTATTTGAAGAGCTGACACATAAAAGTTGTTTGGATTTATTCCAGAAACAGATAAGAAACAATGTGTTTAAATTATAAATAAATATATTTTGGTTGAATGTCCAGAAATATTTCCGAACAGTAAAAGCTATTAAACAATGGAATTGACAGCCTCTAGTGACAGAGAAGTGATCTTTGCTTGTGGTATGGAAACAGACACAAGAGATTATGGTTGTAGATGCTTGCAGTGGGCAGGGAGTTGGACTGGTTTACCTCAAAGGTCCCTTCTGTTCCATCTGCATCATCATACCTAGAAAGAACTAGACCTAAAGGACACTATTATAGATTATTAAAAAGTAGCAGAATTATTTTTCCTTTTTCCATTGTTCCACAGCAGTTCTTGATGGTTCCTGTCAGATGCAATTTATGCAACTTTAACTATATACAGAAATGTTTTGAAGGGTATCATATTTTACATTTGAACGACATTTTCATTACATTACTATTTTCATTAAAAGAAAAAATATATACTAGCTTTAAAAATATCTTCGGTAGATGCTTGTGGTAATGATAGGTAAGGAAAACTACATATATCAAGTGTGTGTGTGTGTTTGAATTAGTCCCTAGATTATCAATGTAGAACACATTATAACATATTGTCTACCAACACTTTCCTTGGGGCCTGATAAGCTTTGTGGACATGTTTCTAAAGTTTATTTTAAATACAAAGAAACAATAATTGAAAGGATGCTTCAAAATCATTTGATTGATTATTATCCAAGAATCATTTTGTTGTTTCTCTTTTCATTAAGCCATTAGCTGAACGTTAGACAAACTTAAGTGCTTTAGAAATATATTGTTGAACATCCATGAAGGCCACCTGTTTCTCTGAAGTTTTAGACATATAGAATTTAATTTAAATAAGTTTTTCAATCATTTTTTTTCCTTCTTTTATTAAAGGACAATATCTTCGAGTAAGTGTAGAATCAACAGTTTAAAAAGTTAGATATTAATCTAAAGGTAGATAATAAACATAAGATAAATTAGATGCAATGTACTTAGCATCTTCCAACATCTCTGATTTTTTGTTTGTTTGTTTGTTTGTTTTATGGGTGTACATACCAGGCTGATATGGTGAATGTCAATATCTGAAGGTTTAGTATTTCAAAATGCAAAACACTTTCTGTAGCATCCAACTGTCCATTGCATTATTGGATATAGGCACTTAGTGCTTGCATCCTCAAAGAACTGTGCAAACTCTACAGAAAGTTTGCTATGCACATTACATTCACGTGTGACTAAACAGACCAGAAAGCTGAACTGAATCATAGAGCTTTGGGATTTTTCTGCTGACCTACTTTTAATGCATGCAAAAGTTCTATTTTACAAAATACAGATGAAATGTATATGACTGCAGTTCTACAGTTTGTTCTTATTGTTACTATTGGGAATAGGCAAACAATGTTCCCCTATGCTAGGCTAAATAAAAAAAAATCCCTTTTAAGAAATATGAGCATGAGATGCAAGAAAGACTATATAGCAGTGCTTCCCAATTCTTTCCTTCATTACCCAAAACTGCTATTATCGGAGTCAAATGTAGGTAAAATGGTCAATTTAAATGTTCCTGCAGTGATTCGGTAATGTGCTTGTGTGACATTACATGAAGAAAAACACTTGTATCCATTCTGGGTAATTTACCAGATTTGGGGAGCACCAGATTGTAAGGTAGTTTCTAAGGACATCAAATTATCTCACATATCTAGGGTGTACATAGTAGAAAACAAGCAAACCATATCTTCTCAGATGAGAAAAAAGGGCCTCACGGTAATTGAACCTTTGTACTGAATGCACCTAACACATTTAATGCAGTATGGACTTCTACAAATAAAGAGCGCTCCAGATATTTCAATTTCAGTTCCCAGAATTCTTAGCAATGCTAGCTGAATAGTAAGAGAAGATGAAATCCATAAATCTGAAGCACTCAGGTTGACAAAGGTTTCTTCAAGATACCCTAATGCAAAGATAAGCCACTGAAATCTCTTGTTTTCTGCTAGAAAATCATTTTACTTTAATTTTAATTTGTAAACTGCATCAGGCAACACCAATACAATCCCAAAGGCACAGGAGCTCCACCTGTTTTAGCAAAACAAAGTTGAAAACCAAGAAAGAGGACTTTCAGGGAAAAAAATAAAGACCACAGCAGAATGAAGAGTCAAGAAGTTTACCTGCTCATCATAATTCCTCTCCAAATAAGGAGAGGATTTGAGATTACCTATATACAAGTGTTCCAGACAGTTGCTTTTCATGAGTAGACCATAAGACAGCAGTTTATGGTGAATTTAGAGCTCTGGGAGATGAGGGAACAGCAATCTTGTTCAAAAAGCAGTTGGCATTTTTTAAAAAGACTAGGTTTGCATAAATGATTTTCTAGTCATTTTCAAAAATTGTTTGTTAACTTCTTTTCACATTTTGGAATCCTTTGGCTCGACAAGTTTTACAGTACCAGATTATTTTTCTTAAGTCTTTAGCTAAATTGTTAATACAGGTTTAATGACTTTTTTTTCTTGGAATAAACACCAAAAGGGAGATTACAATTTTGACTTTAGGAAGTTACAAATGGATTAAGAGCCCAGTTAAATTTAAAATAATGTTTTGGAATTCATTATAAAGAATGTTTCCTGTTAGAAAATACTTTTGACTTATTAAAAATGAGAGTTTAAAAATTGTACAGCAGACAGAACTACAAGGAACTAAAATTACAACAAAAGGAAACCATTCAAACTCTTGTATAGAATGAAGCAAAACATTTTAATTTTGGACATATGGAAGGATATTTTTGAACAATGAACCCAGAAGTTAAGAGTATCTGTCTCTGTGTTGATTGGTTAGATAGACAATGTTTAAAAGATGTTGCAGAAGGGGTGCAAGTATTACTGATTTGAAATGGAGTTCAAAATGACAGGCTACAAGAATGATGTAGAAAAAGATGTTACACTGGTTACACAAAAGAATCTGGCAAGTGTCTTAATAATTAACATAAAATACAAATAATAAACGAAGAGAGTGATTTGAATAATATTGGATTTACAAAAGAGACTTGTTAAAGCTTTGAAAAATTTTGTAAGAAGGAATAAAAACATGAAAATAAAACAAATTCTAAGACCTTATTTGAATGGACTAATGACTATTAGAAGTAAATGGAATAAAAAGTTGGTTTATTTGATAGATATGTTATTACTTTTGGTAATCCTTAATTCACTTTTACAGACATAAGGACTGAAATGATAAGGTTTTATGGATTTATTGATATGCAACAGATGGGATATGGGACAAAGAGATCATTTGCTATATTATATGAGGTGGTTTTAAATTGTTAAAATTGATTCTACTTGTTAGAATGATGGGGGAAGTTTTTTATATATTTCTTTACTGTACTACTTTCTTGTTTTTTCTTTTCTATGTTTTTCTGGATATCCTATTTTTTCTTGTTATTATTTCATCTTTTTAAATTTATATTAGTTTTTTATTGTAAGCTTTAATAAAATTGCTATAAAAAAAGAAAACAAAAAAGGAAAGAATTGTTGTCTTTTTTTCTTTGAAAAGTAAAAGATGAAAAATACCAATCAACATAAATACTAATACTCAAATTGGCATAGTTATTAACAATATATTGCTATTAAAATCAGTCCTCTGGTTTCTCACAAGAATTCTTCCTTTCCTTGCCAACATTCTTCCTTTTTCTACTCAATTTTCAAGTTGCTTTTGAATTTATTTCAAACAATTAATTGCTATTTGAGCTCTTTTAATTGTTGCTATTGTTTTGGGTTACTTATCTCTCTCACTCTGCCCAACTTTGAAACTCCCCAACCAACAGAAGGCACTTGGGAAGATTTTCATGATGATGTGCTTGACATTTGATTAAAGGGACAGAAGCCAAGGAGCTTACTGATCACAGGAGAAATTATTTATGACGAAAGATGGGGCACTAACACATTGGAGGGAATGCAAAGCTATTTCACCCAGCATCGTTAATATTGTTGAAATGTTGTCTTTTAAAAAGCCTTTTCTTCTCTTTCAGGTTGAATGAGAAGGGTTAAAAAAATGAAACAATAAAAATTTAGCATAGTACAGGTTACAAGCTAGGCCTATTCAGTGTGTGATTTACTAAAATGCAGCCCATGAACTGTGTATTACGATATGCAGAATGAATGATATTCCTGCTGTTAATCCTGCCTCTAGCAAACAATTTTAAAAGTAAAAGATTTAGCTGGTCCAGCACATGACTTGGACATTATGAAACAAGTAAATCCTTCCATTGTTTTTCACATTTATAGAAATGCATAAGTGTGTTCCAAAATAATTTCCCATCACCACTGCTTTCCCTTATTTGTCCACTGCTTTCCCTTATCTGTCAGCTATTTGCCATAAACGACTATTTCAGAAAACCAGCAGCAGGCCATACTAGTTTCATTTTTTTTTTCTGGCTTTGTTAGATTAAGTCTTGATAGTTTGGCTTTCTAGTAGTTACAAAAATATAGTGCAAAATGTGTTCTGCAACATATTCCCTTTCCCTCTGGGGTTTGGTAACAAGGTTTTGCTTCTGGGTATAAAATAATCTGAATTGGTTCCTCTTCTTCATAACATTAAACATTCTCCATTCTGGCAAAACATACTCAAATCTTGTTGCTGAGATCTTATCTATCTGCTTTAGAAGGGTATATGCATTTGTTTTAACATTTAATAAAACATATAGTGTCAGAGTTTGCAACAGCAAACATATTCAGAAGCACACACAAGTAAATGAAGTAAGTAGGATCCAATAACTTCTCTTTATATAAAACATATGATGTAAATAAACAATACTAAAGCAGATTTCAACAGTGGTAGCAAATACCACAAGGATAGAACAGTTCCATTTCAGAGCAGCAGCATGCAGAATCTTGTTTCAGTTTCAGTTTCTGTTTCTAAGCTCAGCCCAGACTTAAGCCACCCTGAGGCTCCAGACTGTTTCCTTGTTCATACAGTAAATACAGTTTCATTTTCCAGTCAGGTCCCATTGGCTGATCTGTTGCTATGTCTCTCCCGGTCTGAACTATCACACTCTGACAAAGTGAAAAATTAATGAATGTAAATGAACACCCCTGAAGAATAGAGGTTCCTTAAAATACCTAAGATCTAGTACATAGGACCATATTGTTTTGTTGAACAGAGATAGTGGGAAGATCAGGGTTCAATTGCACAGCCATGGCTACATCTTGATCCATTCTCCCCAACTGACTTCTCTGCTTGAGAAGAATGGCTATGTCCTGTCTTTAAATGTGTTCTTTATTTCTAAGGTGGGCAGCCCTACAGGCATTATTGGACTGCAGGATTCCTTCTTTCTTGCCACTGATAACTCTGCCTCTATGGACTACAATAGCTGAAAGCCCACATATTAGTTATATCGCTATTATCTGAAAATCTGTGACAATTTATTGTATTTGCATGTCAATATCAGTACAGTGTTTCAATTTAAATCAGAGGTACCTAACCTGTGTTATGTATAAATATTATGGGTCCTTTGTTAACAAATTATAATTTGAATCTGGCAGAAGGAAATCATTAAACAATCTGAATTATGTTACATTTAATTAGGTTTAAATGTAAATAAAATCAGTTAAGTTTTTATCTTGGTTCAAAACATTATTTTTATAGAATGATCCTTGATTTAAACATCAGGTTTTCAGCCCCAAAGAAGTTGTATGCCCATAAACTTACATAGTGATATACTGAATCGCTAATAAATCCTCTTTTGCAACTGGTCATGCTACAAATGTCAGGTTTTTCTGAGTCAAGAAGAACATACTAATAAATGAATGTGAACATGATTATAATGTAAATTAACCATACAGTCTTTTTAAATGTATTGTGAATGAAACTAAAATTGAAAGTCACACTTCTTTGACTTCAAAGGTAGCTCTCCAAATATGTTGGAATTAGTGCCTACCGTCTTGCACAAATATGTCATACGGCATCTTTTCATTCCTGTTGATGAATAATTTATTTATTATTTACTTATTTATTTTACTGGATTTATATGATATTCCAGTTATAATTTACTCTGAGCTGCATGATGTTGCTGCCTCCATAATATTCAATAGTTTTGCTTCAGTATCTTCTCTGCATTCATAGCCCCACCATTTTCGCAGGGAGTTTCTCAGAAGGAGGAAAGTGCAGCTGCAGCATTTAAGCCTTTCAAAACCCCACCAGATCATGCTGCCATAATTCAATGCCCCATTGTCAAATATCACAGGTGCTTTTTCCTGTGAATTTCCAGAAAGGGAAAAAAAAATAGACATGCTAGAGTTTTTTGAGAGGATTAGCATTCTTCAAGTGCAAACCATGCAAAACAAAAACAAATAAGCAAAACCTTTTCTCTAGCATAATGTAACCCTCTTGTCCTTTTTACCACACGTAATGTACCATGTACAATCTACAGGTATGTACTGTATATAGCTCCCAGCTACCCAAAAACCCATCTAAATAAAGACTTCTAATACTCAATATTTCAGCAAGATTCTTAGTAGCTAGAATCTCTCAAATTCATATATCCCACGCTACTCAGTAATTTTGATTAGATTTATATAACGCCCACATAGTGTCAGCATATTCCCTCCAATAATCTGGGTCCCAATTTTACTATTTACCATGGTAAATTTTGGTAACATTTTTTTTTTCTTTCAAAGGCCATAATCTGAAAGAAAAAAAGTATTTTCACTCAATTGTTTTTCATGATAGAGAGGATGAAACTCCAATACAGGTAGTCTTTGCTTAAGGACAAATCACTTAATGACTCTTCAATGTTATGACAGATTCCCAAAATGTTACTTATGAACCATTGTAAAAGTTCCAAGTGCTGCACATACATGCACATGTGGTCACATGATTGTATTTTGGGTACCTGACAAACAGTTTGAATTTGTAACCAATTGCAATGTCTGACTGCAACCTGCTACATTTTTGCTAGTTTCCATCATTTTCTGGTTTCCAGCAAATATGTCCATTTAGGAGAATGGATTCACTTAACAACCATATGGTTCATTTATCATCCACAGTGACTTATCATTCATAGTTTTACAACACTCATAAAACAATTGTAAAATCAAACCAGGTTGTATGGCAGCTGATTACTGACCATAACAACTACAACCAAACCTCCAGGCTCAATTCTGGTAATTAAGTAATTGTGGTAAGGACTAGATTTTTGTAAATATGCCTTTAAAATTAAATGAAGGGCTGGAAATAGCTACTGATCACATCAGTTGACTAATGTGGGAATGTCACATTACTCTTGTTAAACATCCTTTAAAAGTGAGTTAGAAGCCATAAATAAAATTGAAATTCCTGAGATAGCTATACAAATACATATTAACCACCCCACTGGAGAGACAGCATCTAAATTTGGATTTTTCAGTTCCTGTCAATAATAAAATTTCTTCAATATTTGATTTAAGCTTCCCATTAACATTTTATTTTATTTTATTTTATTTTATTTTATTTTATTTTATTTTATTTTATTTTATTTTATTTTATTTTATTTTATTTTCATGGGTTGGGTTCAATTAGGAATGATTCACCTTCACTTTGACTTATTCACACTCACTTTGATTATTCATTCAGTTCATATAGAAGATCTCTGTTTCCCAAGGAGATCAGACAGGAAACATAACAAGATAAACTATTTTTTTTATATATAATGCAATATTATCAGAATTTTACAAGTGTAAAAGTGCAAATCTTCCACCATCTCTTTTTTACCATCTGATAAATTAGGGCAGATTTCTTTCTCTGCCCATTATTCTGCTGCAACCTCTCTCCCTCCAGTTTTTATCAGATCATCCCAAGACAGCATCTCTTCTCCTCATCTCCCAATTACAGAAAAACTCATTATATCTATTAATGTACCTGCAGGGGCTATTCCTCTAAAGTTGCTTAGTAGTCATTTTCAGATAGAAAACTATAAGTAGAATACTCAGAAGTTTTCACTACTTAAACAGTATCTATATGGATGCCAAGAATTTATGTACCTAATACCTCATTATTATCTATAAGCAAAGACAGTGCAATAGTATTTGGGGCCGGGAAAAATAAATAGGAAAAAAAGAGAAATGTATTAACTTTTTCACATTTAGACTCTACATATATCATTACCACATGCAGACATGTAATATACAAGTGTCGTGATAAATATTATAAACAGTAGACATAGCTTAAGGGCATAAAGTGAAAGCTTTCAGAGAAAATAGAAAGTGGCAAGTCTTTGTGAAACATTGCTAACATTAGATGTAGATTAGCATTATCATCACAGCTAGCACCCTGGAAGTTTAACTGCTAATATATGTTGTGTTAGCACATTTAAAATCTATATTTACAGACATTGGGATCGCACGTGCTTATTAATAAATTACATACTGATAAATCATCCATTAATCATGGAAAATATACTTTGATTTTCTGATCCACTTTAAACTTTTCTGATTAGCAATACCTTGCTCCTGAATTAACTAATGAAATTAAGAATTAATCTTACTTTCTCCCCAAACTTTTAAACACATTTCACAAATATAGTATGCAAATTTTCTTCTTGAGACATTTTGTCCATCCCCATTCAAGTAAATACAGAATCAATTTGATTAGAATAAACATTGTGTTTATTCTGGTGGACTAAGGGAAGCATAACTTCAGGTATGTTTCCTTAAATTGTGTGATGCCATCTAGATGGTACGAGGGTTATCCACAAAATAGATTACGTTTTGCGATAGAAAAAAAAACAAAGTGTAGGGAAAAAAATGTATTATATACACTTGAAAGTGACACTTAAATACTACTTTTCAACATATTCACCAAGCAAATTGAGGCACTTATAACATAGCGGTGAACAAGCTTTGTAATTCCATTGTCATAAAATTCAGCTGCCTGAGACTTGAGCCAGTCAATGGAATGCATTGAATGATGAAACAAGTGGTAGTCGCTTGGTGCAAGATCATGTTC
>JANHFJ010004377.1:55422-65658 GCA_032468195.1 Cerberus rynchops | reverse complement strand
CCCCAGCAAAGCTGGCTGGGGAATTCTGGGAGTTGAAGTCCAAACATCTTAAAGTTGCCAAAGTTGAGAAACAGTGCTCTAGAATGTCAAGAAGAAAGAAATTGAGAATTTAGTTGAAAGGAACAGAGGATTATAGGAACAGAGGTAGAAGAAATGCAGAATTATTTTGTTGGATATTAAACAGCAGACATGGAAATGGATGAAAAGAACTAAACAAAGAATTGTTAGCTAAGTGAATGGGATTAAAAATAAAAGCACTGAATTCCAGAAGAATTATTTGATTAATATGTATGGGAGTAGCATTGCTATGAAGCAGAATATACAGTGGAAACAAATGATAGTGTCAAAGAAAAAAGGATGGAAAGGAGATAGTAAATGCTATGAGAATGATGAAAAATTGTGAGGTTTTAGGTACAGATGGTATAATGTTTAAATACACATGCAGTTTAATTATAGAGCGATTGTGTGAAGTTTATACAAATATACAGCAGTAAAGGTAATAAGAATGAATGAAAAAAAAACCCACAGAGGGATAAGACTAGTAAGGATGTCTGGGAAAGGCAAACCTTAAAAATTTTAAGTGGAGGCAATTAGCAAAATCTGGGACATATAGTGGGACTTTATCCCATGTGGGCAATGTGCCAGCCAGATGCTTGTTCTTCAGAATTTCACTGAGAAATTTATGAATATGAGAAAAATATTGAAGAGTGTGTAGGCTTGAAGTTGCAGGCAGATGTTAGATTGCAAGAGCAACAAGAACTGTAGATCTGAAAATCATCATTATCTAAGATCAATATTTGACCCTTTGTAGAATGTCTACTAGCGATAGAAAAATCAGTGGGAACATTTTAAGACACATAAATGCTGGTAGCAAGGATGGTACATGGTTTACTGTAAGGAATGATTCCTGAAAGAGCTGAAAATAGTAGCCTAGAAGAGACTGCTTTTGCTCACTTTGGTATATGAAAATAAATATTGAGTATGATAGGAGAAATATTTTAAAAACAAGCTGAGGTGTTCTAAATGGGTACTTAAACAAAGAGAGGCCCAAGAATGAATGGCTGATAAAAGAACATGGATTGAGTACAAGTACATGATTTGCATGAAATAAGTGTGCTCAGTTAATTTGATCATATAGTCAGAATGAACATGTATCAAATTACAGAAGAAAAAGTGAATGGAGTTAGAGAAAGGGGAAAAATGGAAAAAGTCATACGTAGTTGGATGGCACTGATGATATTCGCTCCCCCCCCCCCCCAGTCAAGGAATTGAATCAGTGGATGAGTATGATGGAAGCAAGAATGATTTGCCAAGATGGAAAAGTATGGAGAGACATTATGGATGCTCTTAGTTAGTTCATATTTATCTACATTTGTTTCCTTTCTACTCTCATATCTTTAATTTCTTTGATGTAATGTTGGCTGCTTCATTTTCTGTTGTTTGCATAATGCTGGTTACTCGGAGACTACATGATGTATATACATTTGTCATTTGCTTTCAGAGAAGAAAACAAGAAAGGGGAAAAAATGGGGCATTGAATAGCAACCTTTATCTAGAAGTGAAGTTTTAGATTAAAAACATCAATGAATAAATGAAAAGAAGATGAGCTATTCATTCTGGAATCAGATTTTCTCTCTTTAAGTTTCCATGCTTTAATAATGATTAGTACTAGCTAAAATGTTGGCTTATCTATCAATTACATTATTTATTTTGCCATATTACTTGCAGGATTCCAGTGAGGCAGAGATGATGGATCCAAACTCATTTCTGGAACATCCAGATGGCATCGTGGAGTATGAAGAAAATAGAGAAAGTCTTGCCAAGAGCTGTACCAAACTGCTCGGAAGAGTCAGCTTTGATCAGCATAATTACTCATCTCCTGATCAGTGGAAAATAGGAAAACAACTGGGAAAATGCTTGCCATTAGACAGGAAGGTTATGTTCCCGGATGATAAAAATACAAATTGTTCTATTTCCAACGGTGTTGTAAAATGTCAGCATAATAAATATGAACCAAGGTCAGAAAGCAGAAAAGAAAGTGACTCTGATTATGATGATGAAGAGATGGTAAATGAAAAAGAATCTGAACTACCATGTAATTGGTCCAAACATTCCCAGCAGTGGCATGAACAACTAAGTGAAATTAAGGCAAAAGTGGATGAAAAAAATGACTCTTCTTCTTCTTCTGGTTCCAAAGAACATTCTGGTATATTTTTCAGTGGATCAACCATTTCTAAGATTCCAATATGGCTTATGGAAGATTTAGATGATGATGTATCACAGGTAACAGGAAAGTCAAGGAATCCTTCACTAGAGGTGTCTGACTTTCAGAATATAGAGTGGAAACAGCCCAGTACAGAGGACCATAATTTCAAATTCCAGATTATTCAAGGTACACAAAGGATTGGGCAGTGCAAAAATAAATGTAAGGTTGAAGCAGATGAATATTCAGATACTAAATTAGGAAGGAACCCTGGGTTTAAGAAAATCAATGATCAAATCATAAATGTTACAGCTAAACCAGAGAAAAAACAAGGGATGACACCTGCTAAATCACAAATGAAGCACCACAAGAATGCAAACACTGGGAAGAGATGGAACGGAAAATCCTCTTCGAGGGATTCATTCTGCAAATCTACTGACAACGATTTGACTTGTCCTCCCTATCTCACAAGATGTAAGCTCCATAGAGCATCCAGTAGAGGCAAGGATGAGGAACCCTCAGATGCCGATTATGCCACAGATGAGCCCAGTGAAGCTGAAGATTGTGTCTTAAAAAGCTGTGGAAAATCGTTTCCCAAGAAACTCAGTGCTCAGGAACTCGTGAGCCAAAAGGAAGCCTTGCAGACCACAAGCAGTAGCAGTAGCAGCAGCGAGTACAGTCTCAGAGATGACTGCTTGAAATATGAAAAGCCCTTCTCTTCCCATATGGCATCTCCTCTTCATCCCCAGCAAGCCACAAGAGTTCAACGAGAGCCTGAAATACCAATCAAGAGTATTGCAAACAATTATGGCAGAGAACTAAATTGGCAGGCTCCTTCTCTGAGAAATGATCTTGTGACTCGCCTCTTCCCTATTTTCAAGAGCAAAGGAAATCCAGAACACAGGAAAGGCACTCAAGGTAATTTGAAAAATATATGCTCTACAATAGAGTCACCCTATAGGAGGCTTTGCTGGGGAATTCTGGGAGCTGAAGTCCACACAGAACAAAATTGCTTAGGTTGAGGCTCACTGCTTTATACTGAGGCTTAATGTAGAAGGTTATTGAACTAGGCTGCCGCCATTCAGGCTAAGCTTTCTAATATAGCCTCCTCTAATCTGTGAGACTGGGAAGTTCTCAGCTTTTTTCTTGAGAGTATTTATATTTAGGCAGGTGAGTTTTGACTTTTCTTGTCCCAAAGGACAAGAGCACAGAGAACACAGAGCACTTAGAAGATTTGAGGGCAGTCCCAGATTCACAAGGGGATAGCTGTGTACCTGGCATGTGATTAGGGTTTTAATGGAAAATTCCAGTGTTCAATCTCTTGAAATGAAGAAATGAAGCCAAATCTCTTGGTATAAACAGGAGTTTATTAGGCGTAAAAGGAAAGAAGGAAAAAAAACAATAAGGCATATACAAATTTCCAATAAATCAATACAGTTAGACTAACTAATTACTAGTTACTTATTGTCTCCTTGAACAAGAGGTTTCAACCCATGTTCAGAGTTCGTTGCAGAAGATAAAGTTGGATGTCATCTGGGCCTTCTGATTGGATGTTACCCTGGAGTTTCTCCTTGCTGTTACCATTTTCTTGTGCATTATTCTTATCTTTATAGAAGGAAGAGAGTAATTAAAAGCTAGACTTTTTGGAGATGCAACCTGTAACTTGGCCCAGTGAATGCACCAATTCTGATGAGTCTAATCTAGTAGATAAACCGCTTTCCTGATGATCCTTGAAGCAGAGTTGAAAATATATTCCGATTTTCATCAAGTGCATAAAAGGGATTATACAAGAGAGGACTTCTTAAAAATAAATAAATAAAGAGGAGCTGAATTCCATCTACTTAGAGCTTTCAGCAAAATGCAGGTTTAATGTGCTTCGTTGTGTCATACCACCAGACAGGGATTTGTTGTGGATGCTTTATAATTGTTTGAGATGCAGCTCTGGAAACACTAATTCTTTGTACCTTTTATTCCATTAACCACTGAGGACAAGAGAAGAGATAAAAAGACAATTCTCTTGGTTTCTCTCTTTGTCTTCGTCTTTGCTTTGTAAGCCTCAGAATAGAAGGCTCCCTTTTTGAATTGTTTCCTATAGAAAAAAAAAAGTTGCTGTCATCTTTCCCTCTTCCCACTATATACTGGTAGTTAGGGGAGGATCTCAGAGAGGGAGTCCTTTTGTCTAAGTGTATAACCTCCTTAATAAATGGATTAAACTTTTCAGAGCTAAGCCATAGATATTTTTGTTGATTTTCTCTGAGCTTGGTTCTCCTCACTTATATTCTGTTAGATACAGATCGATTAAATAAACGGGAGAATTAAGGTTAAGTCAACATGTTCCCTTCAATAATTTTAAGAAAGCTGTGATCAGAATAACATTTAGACTACCATTCCTCTGAAAGTTAATTCAAAATTGGGTGACTTCACTGAACTACAATTTTGTGGCAGGGCGGGAAATTGAGAGGAAGTTAAATTGATTAGGCAGATGCAGGTTACATACAATTCCCATTACAGGTACCTTACCAATTAACATTTATAATGTTTTAAAAATCCACTGTGTTTGTTGAAACCTTTTCTGAAATTCCCTGAAAGACTTTGGTTGTGTGAGTTTGGCCATTTCTTGTTTAGTGGTTGTTAAAATCACGATGGAATTTGATGAGTTTCCATGGCACGGTTCTATGGCTAAGGTGAACACTAGATGGCAGTAAAGAGATACAAAAATCTCCCCCCCCCCTTTTTTTTTTTTTTGCAGCCTAGTTCTGATATTCTTAATACTGATACAACTTGTGCCTAAGTCTGGCTTGTGTCTGCACACCCCAAATACAACCTCAGTTCTGCTTTCTAGAATGAAGTCACCTGCTCTATAACTGATGACTAATGGGTTCCACCTGAGAGGTTTGTTTTGGAGTCCAGAAAGCTTTATTTACACCCCTGATGCCAACTGAAACCATAAATCACATGTGGGCTTAATATATGTACCAAACCAGAATTTCAAAGTGTTCTTCCCCATGCAATATTTTTTTGGTCATTCTGATCCCTTGTTTCTCAACTTCTCAACTTTAACAGGTGTGGGCTTCAACTCCCAGAATTGCCTAGCCAGCATGTGGAATGAAAAGGGTTTCATGATACTTCCATTATCTTATTTGACTATCTTGTTAATACGCAGTGATATAATCACAAGATTTTTTTTTTCTAGAGCAAGCTCCCAAGAGGCAAATGGCCAAACCAGAAGAACACAGATGGGAGGATCCTGTCAGCCGCAGAGAAACCTTTCTGTTAGCTCAAATGAAAGATGAGCAAGCAAAAGCAATGGATTTTCTCAGGTAATCAAATTAGGAAGATTTATTTAGGATAAAGGTATAAATTTTATGTGTGTGTGTATGTATATATATATGTATGTATATGTATGTGTGCATACATATATGTGTATGTGTGTATGTGTATGCACACACACACACACACATATTTGCACCTTTCTATTTATAAATTTATAAAAGAGATTGGGACAGCCATTTGTATGAAATTGTATGCATGTCCTGCTTGAGCAGGGAGTTGAACTGGAAGGCCTCCAAGATTTCTTCCAATTCTGTTATTCTGTTACTTGTTCTAGCAAGGAAAAATAAAAACATACTGGTGGAAACAATAAAGAATGAGAGAAAAAGTTAAAAATTGTAAAATGTTCCATATTTGCCTTCTGGATTGGAGTCTCATCAGACCTATTTCTAATTTTGAAATTAGTACCGTATTTGAAATATTTATCTGTTTGCATGTTTGTTGTTAAGCAAATGGATCAGATGGCAAGGACTGAAAACAGTAGGTGTATTCTGAAGGGAGAATAATAGAAGTGTTTAATGTGAGATTAAGTATGTGAAATCTGAGTAAACGTCCTTATGATTTACTTGGGGAGAGATAAAGGCAGATATCTTTAACATTAAACAAAAATAAGAAGAAATTGTTGGATTGTATTTCTCCTTCTGGATCACAAGAATGCAATTTGAGGCCTAGTGAAATTGTTTTTAATCATTTCCTGAAAGTCAACTGATCTAAAATGATGGGTTATAGAACAGACCGACAACTTCAAATATTGAATCATTTCAGAATTATTGGTTAGATATCTTTAGAGATCCAGCAGGATCTATTATTCAGAGACAAAAAACATTCTTGGTACTTAGACTGTCCCTGATTCACTTCTCCAGTTGAAAAGATCTGAAAGCAGTTGATAAGATCTTTAATCTTTAACAAAATTTCTATACCGCCCCTCTCCCGAAGGACTCGGGGCGGTGCACAGCCATTTAAAAAACAAAACACATAAAATTTAAAAGCGATAAAAAATGGATTAAATCAAAGGCCAAAGTAAGTATGTAAATAAACCAGGTTCTAAAAAGTTAAAAAATTTAAAATTTAAAAAATTTAAACAATTCAACTAATTAAAATCGAAAATTTTAAAACCCTGTTAAGTGTCAGGCCAGACCTCTAGTACAAGAATCTCCAAACTTGTCAACTTTAACACTTGAAGGACTTCAACTCCCAGAATTCACCAGCCAGCATGGGTGACTGAATTCTGGGAGTCAAAGTCCACAAGTCTTAAAGTTGCAATGGTTGGAGAGCCCTGCTCTGATATCTAGCATCCTGTATCAGTCTCTATGTAATTGAGATAGCAGCATTTGGAAAACTGTGTCCTAAAATAGTTCATTTGTCCAATTTGGTTAAGAAATGAAATGCCAGGTACAGAAGTATTAGAAACTGTCTGGTAGAGACTCAAGTTTGCTTAATTTAAACTGCTTCAGTGTTTGTCCCCCTTCAACTAAACTCAAGCTATCTAGAAAAGCTTATAAAAAGAGAATTACTCCATATAACTTGAAGAGCTCTACATTTTCAGTTTACAATCCATTTACAATATTTTGGCACTAGGTGATAAATTTTGCCTGTATAGCCTTGATCCATCCTGCTTTAAGTTGTTAAAATACTTTATATTACTACCTCTTGCTCCATAGCTACACTTCCTGCTTGGATGTACTGATAGTGAAAGCTTTGAACAACATGTCCATTTATGAATTGTTTAGAATTGTTTAAACTAGACAGACATCAAGTTTAATCTTGAGGTTGACATATAATGCTTGCTGGTAAATGGACTGCAAACATTTTTACATATACAGATGTAAGTATATCTAAGTACATATGCAGATTTTAATACATGCAGCTTGTAACTGCTTACAATAATCTTAGCAAATTGGTCACAAAATATAGGAATATATCTCATCCTGAAAGCTACTCAACTATGGTTTAGACTGTGTTCCACATGTGCAAAAATGATAATTTATAATGTCATACCAATGGCTTTGACAAAAAAAATGCATTTACCTTTTCCCTGTAATCCCTCAACCATGGTAGTTGCTCAGTGATGGGTTTCAGATGGAGCTGCCTTCAGGTTTAATAAAAGAATATTTGATTGCTGCCTTGATCATGTAATTAATTTGATTAATTCTCATAATTGCATATATGTTTTGACATTTCATGACACATTATGTTCTCATGTGCCAATTACTCCAGTGTTATTATTTGGTACAATAATCAAAACCCAAAATTGTTCTTCCAGGTGTATGGAGTAGCACTCATCCATTTGTCACACAAGAGGTAATGTTCCTTTTGCTTGTATGTTACAGGCCATAAACAGAGAAACTGGAGACTTAGCTGCTGCCAAAGTTATTGAAACCAAAAGTGAAGATGAGCTGGAAGACTATATGGTGGAAATAGAGATTCTTGCTACTTGTGATCACCCACACATTGTAAAACTGCTAGGAGCCTTTTATTATGACAGCAAATTATGGGTAAGAGGACTATATAATGCAGTGCTCTTCTTTTTCCAGGTCATTATATTTATTCAAGAATGTTAACATCTTGTGAGTGTACAAGATTGTGCACAAGCAAGCATATGTCAGTTATGTATAGCTTGGTCTTCTTGAAGCTATTTATTGAATACCTTGATATAATATTTTGCTTATGACATCTTTTCCATAAATATGGCTAACAGTTGTTATGTGGAGTTCATATTTGCTTGTGGTCCTGCTCCATACCATTAATCTTAATTTGCACTGAGACAGACCTTCCTTTTGTACTACCAGTATTTCAGAGTCTCCTTGTGCCTATTCTTACAAATCTCTATAGAACAACCAGAAATACATCTTTTTTTGATAGCCGAACTTTGTTTTATTCAAACTGATGAAACTCTGGTGGGCTCAGCTTTGAGTTAACTTTGGTTAACTTTGAATTGTAAACCAGATTGTAAATTATGACTAAATGCTACTTTGTTTCAGCAAGCCATAAACTGGTTTTCAAGATCTTTCGCTTGCAACAAGGATCATCCTTCACAGCATAGTAGTTGGGATTTTCTAATTGGATGATTGTTTAATCAACAAGAGTTTCTCCTTTTGAATTTTATTGCAGAAAAATGTTCAGTGAAATTTCTAGTATGCAGAAAAAAGACTCTACATGGCGACAGGAATCTTGGCAACTATGATAAGAACAAAATCAATTTTCTGTGACATTTATTTAAAACCACTAAATTGCACTCTTCTTAAGTAGAGAAAAGTTGCAAGATATGTTGGGGAAAGGAAATATATGAATATAACTGAAAATAAAATTTGGAGATTTGGGGTTGGAGTTAGTCATACGGGGCTTTGGGGAGGAAGATATTTAACAACAGGTATGAAGTGGACATTTTGGAAAGACAGATGATTCACAAACACCTCTACCCTTCATCGGACCACTTTCCATTTCGATTCTGAAAACCTTTCCTTAGAAAGAACTTCAACATGTTTAAACAAATCCTTTGTTGTTCAGGATTTCTTTAAAGCAGTAAAGATTAGCATGTTTTCCCCTTCTCTAAAATGACTGACATTCTGAGCTGGGGTGCAGCTGGGAGTTGTCTAAAAGCAACTTAAAAAATAATGGAGAAGAGGCAGGCAAATTCTTGTTCACTCAATTTTTCATTAGTTGTGTTTTTTCGTGCTCCTAACAGGGGAATATCTATGTCCAATGGTTTCCATATTTTGAGTCATATGCTATCTCTGTGAGCTGCTTTTGCTCAGTTTTGAACCAGATTTCAATTTTTGAAGATTTTTCTGATGTATTTTTATTTTGTCATATCTTATTAGCTTTAATATACTGTATCTTCCCTGGTCCAAAAAACTCTTTATTATAATGTCCATTATATTTCTAATCAACCCAGTAATTGAAATTCTTGAGCTCTATTTCTTTTTCAGTTATTTTAGCTGCCTTGCTTAAAATCATTTCACACATAACCCTGTCTTGTGCTGTGTTCTCTACATGTATGAATATTTCACCATAGTGTGAAAATCCTATCGTAGTGATTTTTGTGCATCCTAGCTGTTATGTTCGTATTGCAGTTTTCCCTCTAAAAAGATTAGTATTGTATACAAATACAAGTTCCAGCTGCCATTACTTACACAATTTAAATTGAATTAAATGCCTCAGTGGAAGTGGAATGTTTATATGTGATCATCACTTATAGTTTCTCAACCTTGGCAACTTTAAGATGGGTGGACTTCAACAAGCACCAACTGGGGAATTCCGGGGGTTGAAATCCACCCATTTTAAAGTTGCTGAGACTGAGAAATACTGAACTAGTGGGAGCCCCAATAAGACAAATGGACAACATCCCCTATTGGATTTTCTGCAACTGTTTCTCCTGTGTTTAGGTTTAGTTTACAGAAGTAGAACTTCAGGAACTGGAAGGCTAAAGTGCAGGCATGTGCTAAGAAGAAAGGAACTTTACAGTTCTCTGGAATTTTCCAGATGTCTCTAAATGATTTTTTAAAAGTTCAAAAGACAACTAGGTTTCACACACAAGCTCTGCTGGGTGGGCATTAGACCTCTTCAAATTAGATTTTTTTTTCAAACTTATGCAAACTGATATTATTCCCATTCTCCAAGGTCTACATTAACTCAAGATACCACTTACTTTGATCTTGGACCTTGGTTATGCCTGCCTCAAGAGCCATGTAGTTTTATTGTTG